>JAOXJP010149465.1:0-13150 GCA_025762735.1 Platanus orientalis | reverse complement strand
GCAAATGATGAAAGACTATGGTCTCGAGCAATCAGTAATGGAATTGCTTGTAGACAACAAGAGTGCTATTCAAATCTATAAGAACCTTGTTCAACATTCTCATACTAAGCATATAGACATTAGGCACCACTTCATTCGAGATCTAGTAGAAAGAGTGATTGCCCTTGAGTTTGTTGAGACTGAGAATCAATTGGCCGACATTTTCACTAAACCACTTGATTTGAAAAGGTTCATGCACTTGAGAAGTGTAATTGGGATGTGTGAGATTTGAGCATTAAGGGGTGATGATTGGTCATCTTGAGAATATGGTGGATAAGCTCAACTGTATTGAGCTTAGAGTTGAGAGATTGAAGCGTACAGTGGCTCCCCAGCTCCCTCACCATCCTAGTGTCCTGCTCGATCTACAAACACAGAGTGATGAGGATAAGGATGATGACAAGTGATTGTGAGGATGAGTGATTCATTTTGTACATCTGTCACTCTTGTACAACTCTCACATTTTGTAATCCCCTAAGAATTTTAAATATATATGAATGGAATACATCTTTTGGCTTATGTCTCAGTGTATCTATCTTTTGATAGTTTTTCTTGCTTCACATTGTTCATAATTGCAAATTTCATGACAAAAAGGGGGAGAAACATACACTTGAAGTCATGGATATATGCATGGATAAAGGGGGAGAGAAAAATGCTATATGAGCATTCATATAGGGGGAGTAGAGAAATGAAGAAATGCATCGAGTATGCATTTAAGGGAGAGCTAAAATTGAGAAAATTAGCAAAGGCTAAAATTACAAATTTAAATCTTAACACTTTCTCTAAAGCAATGAACCAAAACATATATATTATTCATATTGCATTTCATGTGCTTGGTTGATTATGCCTGCTTGATCATGTTTATTTTCATTTGACTATATTATAGTAGCTTGAGGAAGGTATTGTTTGTCAAATGTGATTTCAAGTTATGAGACCAAGCATCTAAGCAAAGATATTGAACTAGAAGCCCAAGCTCACATCAAGGGGGAGTTCAAGACACACTATTGAGTTGTATTTGTATACATGTGTAACTCTTACATTTTCATGGAGTCTGTAAATTCATTGCATGCATTTACTATACTCCATCCATGTATTTCATTTTGTTTTGTCATGGAATTGCCAAAGGGGGAGATTGTTGATGTATATTGTCAATTCCATATTATATAAAATACATGGAGTGGTAGATTAGGCATGGCATGAGCGCATTGCATATCTTAGTCATGTTTGTTATCATCAAGTGTTGGTTTCCAAGAAGGAAGACGAGTTTCATCACTTGAAGCCGAGGATGATCCATTCCCAAGATTGCTAAGGTTCTAAAACTTGAAGACTCGAGGTTCATCAAGCTCAAGAAAGGTTTATGAAGGTATATAACATGATAGATATAGGTTAAAAAGACCAAAAGACCTTTACATAGCCTTATAGACCAACCTATGCGTCCTACATAGGTTCCCAAGTGAGTGAGAGAAGGATTAAGGCATACTGGCAGAAAAATAGGGGAATCGGATCAATCCAGAGGGTGTTGGATCAATCCACACTTAGCGGATTGATTCGCTACTTACCAGATCGATCCAGCAGAGCTCGAGTGTCTTAAATTGAGACACCAGATTAATCCGGGGATGTTGGATCGATCCGTAATCGTAAAAATTCAAAAAATAAAACAGATCAACGTCTGTAATTTTTTTACCGTTGGGTTAGATGCCAAATCAAGGGTGCATGATTGTGCTCATCCCCTATAAGTATGAGAGAAGCTCAAGAGAGCTTTCTAACACTCAAGAACACACAAGAGTATACCAAAAACAAGAGAAGAAATCTTGAGAGAAAGAGCAAGGCATTCAATCCCACCAATTGTCAAGTTGACTCCATTCATGAGCATCCATTGAAGATCAAGGAGCCATTTAAGTGCTTCCCTAGCACTCTTCACGTAAAGAACAAGAAAAGGAAAGCAAAGTGAGGGGTTTACTCCCAAGTAAACCCTTGGAAGAAGCTCAAAGAAGCAAGAGGCACCCTTAGAAGCTTGGTGGAACCTATTGGCATACAAGCTCAACAAAGGAGCAACCACCTTCATGTGCAACAAGCAATACACAAGCCTTATGAGGTAACTTGTATTGAATTTCATTTATATTGAGACCTTAGCACCCACCGGAGACATCGGGTGTATACCACACTCGTCAAAGACACTGGGTGTAGACCATAGCACTACCACCAGAGACACCGGTAGTGTGGACCATACCTGCCGGAGACACTGGGTATAGACTTCTCCCGTCGAAAACACCGGGAGTAGAGCTTGTTATACAAGTAGATAGGTTTTGTAATTTTAACCTTGATTGCAATGTAATTCAATCTAAATAAAATTTAGTCGCTCCGTTGTGAGCTTTGAGAGTGGATGTAGGCCTGAGTGTAGAACCATTATAAACATTGTGTTGTGTGTATGCTTGTGGTGTGAATTGTCTCTTCTCTCTATATTTACATGGCAAGTAAACATTTACCATATGATCTTTCACATTTGCTACTAAGTAGGAATATGAATTAATTACAACAATTGAAATATATCTTTCTGTGCACTAAATTCCAAATCTACTATAATATCTAAATTGGAATTTTAAGTGGGGTTAATTAAAAGAATTTTTATAAATCCTATTCACCCCCCTCTAAGATAAAATCGGACTTTCAAGGTAAACCAGTCATGCCGGAGTCGGAGATAGAACCAGAGGTTGCAAATGGAAAAATATTTTCTTTAAAGAGACATGTCGATTGATGTAAACCCGATTGGATTTATTCTCCAAACATCGGTACCCTTTTGAATTTGGATAATACCTAATAAAAACACACTATTAAGACCTCACTTCAAGTTTGTTAGTCGTGTATGGCCATAACCATGGGTAATAGGTGTAACACCCCACGTTGTACTAAAAGGGTAAAAATATAATTTTTCCTTATAAGGGTAAATTTATCATTTAAAATGTTTTACAAAGACTATAGAGTGGTTTAGGAACCCTTAGAACAAGCTAGAAGTGTTAAACCCAAGTTTGGATCGGAACTTGTCAAGTTCCAAAGTTTTCCTAAATACGTAATTAGGGTAACTTCATAAGCACACCTACACCAATCCCAAGATAATTAGAGTACAAAACCTTTACAATTAGAAAGGTCTATGAGTCTATTTTCCAACGTGACATACGGTGAGTGAATTGAAGTTTTCTAATGAAAGATATGGTTATTTTGCTGTGAGGGGTACATGCTGAAAAAATTGAATTTGGGGACCGCAAGGGCTTGAGGGCTCGGGAAATCTCACGAGGGCTCAAGGTCAAAGTCCCGAATAGTAACTTTTGTACCTGCATAGGCCAAGCACTAGCAAAATCATGCGAGGGCTTGAGGAGGGGGTACACGAGCACTCGCGGCATGTTGCGAGGACCCAAGAGGGAGGTCTAGAGGGCTCGTGGGTCAGCATAAGGGATGGAGCTTCGGGAATGAAGAAAAAAGGGGGTTTTATGCATAAATTTTGAGGGCCTTTTTCCTTTAGGTTTATTTTTTACCAGGGTGTCTATATAGACCTATTTTACTCCAAATTAGCTTATAAATGTTATAAATAAGAAGAATTAAGAGAGAATTGGGGGGGGGGGAAGGAGGTATAGCTCTCCTAAGCTAAAGGTAAACCTATTTTCTTAGATCTAGGATTTTTGGGTTAGAATTTGGAAAATTGGACTTTAGATTCATGTTCTACATCACTTCATCATTGAATCTATGCCATTATTTACAAAGATTGAGCATTGATGAAGGAGGCTAGAGAGGAAAGTGAAGCATCGTAAGTACTTTTGCAAATCTATATCACTAGCTAGCACTTTTGCCATCTATGTATCCTTCTATGCCTTACATTCTATGCATTTATCCTTTGATATGGAATTCTCATTATTTGAATCCATCCATTGTATGAATCCATGAGAGAGATTGGGGATCTCACCAGTTAATCCAAGGAGAATAAGTACTTTTGCAAACAAATAGCATTGCCTTCTTTGTTTCCTATTGATCTTTATAAATTGATGGTGAATCCCATTACTAGATTATTTTTTATTGGAAATCCTAAGAGTTTTACTCTAAATTGATGATCCTATGATTGTAAGTGATTCTCATGTGAGTGGAATTCTATTCTCATCACCTATGTTAAGTTCCCTTTGATGAATCCATGGTATCTATTGAAATCTCATGTGAATTACTATGAAAATTAAACCTAAGTATGTTTTGATCTCATTATTCTCTTTATTGATATATCCGTGATGTTTCATTTGAAATCCTTATGTTATATATGTAATTGGCATGGATTAAAGATCGAATTGATAAGAATCCCCATGAAATTGACCAATAAGGAATATGATATGATTGAGCTCAATGATTCTCCTTGAAATGCCATATGAAATGTGAATTCCCTTGAACTAACATGAAATTAAACATGAGGGTATGTGTTTGAATGAAATTAAGTATGATTGAAACTTTGATTTTCATATATGGATTATGAAATATGAACCAACGATTGGTATTTTTGGTTTCTTTGAACAAAGTGAAGATCTTATGATATGAAAGATCATAAAAACTATGAATTATCAAAATCTACTTGAAGTAATTATCATATGTGTTCTATATGAATGAATTGTGAAAATTGAATGAGAAATATGAATATGTTTTGATCAAAACTCATTGAACCATGAAATCTTCTTTCATATGTCATGAGATTCCTTATTGACTATTGATATCCTTTGATATGTCTCAATTGTTATTGAACTTTAAAATATCATTGAACCTTTGAACTATTGAACCATCTTTGGGCCTTGTTGAACTATTGAACTTTTGACAAAATTTTATGACATAATCTTAGGTCTAAACAAGGAAGGAACTTAACTATGGGTCTAAACAAAGAAAGGACCTAGTCAGGGTAGAATTCTATTTTTGATGATTTGACATTGGGTCAAAACAAGGAAGGGACTTAACCTTGGGTCTAAATAGGAAAGAGACCTAACCTTGGGTCAAAACAGGGAAGAACTCTCTTGAACTTTGAACCATTGAACCTTTGAATATCATTTTGGGACCTCCCATTAGATCTAAACAATGGAGATTGAACCTTTTATGATATTAAACACTTTAAACCTCTTTGAATACTATTTTGAATACATTGGCTCATTGAACCCCTTTGATTATTGTTCTGGGACCTATCATTGGGTCACTGCAATGGAAGTTATTGATATTGACTTGACTTATATCTTCTTCATATTAAACCTTATTGAACATAGTCCTAGGACCTTCCATTGCGTCTATACAATGGAGAACAATGATTGATACTTTAAAATCTATAGACAAGTGATATGACCTAATGAATAAGACATTGATAAAGTCTATAAACAAACAAACTATGCGATATGGATGTATTCGAATCTTAATGGTAAGTGAGCAAACTATTGAAAGAAGTATGAAAACGAATGTGATTAAGTGATATATTGTTTAATCTCGAAAGTGAAAGATGCTACACTTATCATTATATTGTGACACGTACTCCTTTATTGTTCATGACATTGACTATATTTATATTGCTTACTTAATTATACCCATGGACTTGTATGCTATTGCTTCCTATAGTTTGAGCTTCATATTTCTATCCATGTTTATGTTATGTAAGAGAAACCTATGTGCAAGTTATATCTATTATCAGTAGGATATGGTTTATATTTGTACTTGTTAAGCCTGTCAAGCTCACCCCAATTGACATAAGCTTAGACAAGATGATAGAGTGATCTGGTCAATGTCGGGATACAATGGATCTGATTGGAGGGAGTTTCTTATTTGAGACATTACTTGTGAAATGTAATAATTATAGTTTTTTGGATTAGATGCAATAAATTTGATTCATTAGTAGTAGACTTTATATCATGGTAAGTAGGTGACTATGGTGTTGCACTTAATACCGATGGTCATGTGAATATTGAATGGAGAGTTTATTTTTAGCTACACTTTATTATAATGAATGAATTTCTTATGGATATATATTATGATTTGAGATATGTTTCTACTAAAGGTAAAGGTAATGAATCAAGAGTTACGGTTTAATGATGAAGGGCTTATATCTATGGTAAGACATAAGCAAAATCATTTACACTTTCTCATATTATTGAATGTAATGGACTATAATACTATGATACAATTATATAGCTATATATGTTATGGAAAATGGATCAAGTGTTAATGTTAACGGCTCCAAATCTGAAGCACATACGAACGATATCTGAGTCTGGGTTTGGGGGCATTACAATAGGCACTATCAAAAACCCTTAAGAACGTATACTCTAGTACTTTGTTAAAGAGTTTCCAAAATGATGACAAATTTTGCAAGATTGGTGTAAGGAGCCTATTAATGAGGTAAACCACAGTTAAGGTTGCTTCAGCCAATAGGAAGATGGCATTGAAGCCGTTTGTAGTAGAGCTATCATAGTTTCGACGATGTGTCTATGCTTTCTCACTGCCACACCGTTCTATGATGGTGTGTAGGGGCAGCTCATTTGATGGATAATACCATTTTCTACAAGAAATTTCTTTAATGGTGGCTAGAAACTCCCCCCTCCCTCAGTTCTCAAGATTTCAATATTGAAAGAAAAAAAAATGAACAAACATATGAGACACTTCAGACTTACAACGAAGTAAATAAATCCAAGAGAAATGGCTAAAATCATCAACCAAAACAAGCTATTATCTAAAGCCTGAATGAGATGGTGTGGGTGAAGGACCTCACACATCTGCATGAATTAAGTGCAGAGGAGAGTTAGAAACAAAATTTGAACATTGTAGAGTTAATATGTGACTTTTAGCCACTACACAATTTTTACAAAATACATGAGAAACTATAGGTAATGCAAGAATTTGATAGATTGTCTTCAATGTATTTGATCCTGGATGACCTAAGCGGTTATGTCAGGTAGAAGATGCTTTATCAGCAACAGAGAACACAACTGGGTGTAAGGTCCTTATTCTTGAAGCAGAGTTAATGGGATACAGGCCTCCCTTACTGTACCCATGACATATTACTTTGTTCAAGGGAAGGTCTTGAATAAGAAATTGATTATCATAAAAAATCAATCTACAATTATTATCTGAAGCAAATCTTTGTACAAATAATAAGTTTGTAGATGCTGATAGAATGTGTAAGATATTGTTGAGAGAAAAGTTACGAGACTTGGTAGAACAATGTCCATTACTAGTGTTTTGGATGGGGAGTTTCTATCCATTTCCCACAACAACTGTGGCTGATCCCTTGTATGGAGTTGGAAGAGTAATAGCAGATGTATCAGGCGCCACGTGACTACTAGCCCCGATATCCAAGTCCCATGATGAATCCAGGAGTGGTTCTGAAATCATAGAGAGGCTACCATTAACGTCGATGGTGCCAAGTTGTTGTACTGTACAAACTGATGAGGATGGTAATTTGGATCTAATCGGTGATAACAATTGATCTTTGTATGACCTTAATCGCTGGCCGGAGACTCAGATCCATTGATTAGGTGAAACACCTAGTGAGCTTAGAGTGCTACCCAAACTCGAGATTTCCAAACAAGGAAATTGTCATCGCTGAGCTAAACGGTGATCAATGAAATTAGATTCGAGATCAAACTTTGCAGTAATGGTTTGTTAAATGACGAAACGAAAGAACTGAATGAGGAAGACGAACTAGTCGCCATTGAAGCAAAGGAAAGAAGTAAGAAGAGGAAGGGGAAGAAGACAAAAAAAATTGAAGAGAGGAGCTAAGTGACATCGGTTGTTGTGAGTTCTGATACCGTGTTTCAGTTTCAGAACGGAATATTTTTCCCAGAATACCTCTGAATAAGGATTTTCTTTTCTATTTATAATATTATGTTTGCAAGGATTACAACTAATTACAGATCTGTTATAACTAATTACAAGCCTTCAAATTCTTCATAACTAACTAACTAATTCTTGAATGATCTTGAATAGAATGGTTGCAAAACTAGCTCATCATTCTCCTTCGTTATCCTTAACATAAATTAGTCACATAATGAACTAAGCTAAGGGTTTCCAATCTTGTGGCTGAGGTTGTCACAAAATGGATAGAGCCAATTGAGAGGAATAAGCTGGCTAAGTCCGTCACATGATGGACAAAGCCAAGGATTTCCAATCTTGCGGTTGAGCCCGTCACGTAAAGGACAAAGCCGATTGAGAGGAGTTGTCTGGCTAAGTCCATCATATAATGGACAAAGCGAAGATTTTCCAATCTTGTGGCAAAGTTCATAATGAACAATGCCGATTGGAGGGAGTTGTTTGGCTAAGTTTGTCACATAATAGATAATGGGAGTTTGATTGCTTTGAATGTTATTAACCAAATTTATTTTCATTTGGTTCTATTAATATTAATAAGTAAATTTATTTATGACATGCTAGACTAGGTCACATAAATTTGATATATATATTAATGAATGAGAAATATATGACTCATTCTTGGATCCACATTATTTGAGAAATGTAAAACATTCTCAAAAGCTAAATATATGTATAAACCATACAAACCTATTATATATGCAGACATAGGGTAGATAGCATGCCACCTGGGGTGATACATCGTGAAACTTGTGTTGTCAATAGTGGGTCTAAGAATAGGAATACTCGATGGTGCTCTTAAACGTATGTTAGCGTGATGTTTAGGGTTTAGGGTTAATGTCGAGGTTTGGAATTGCCACTAGTCAATGAGGTGTGACCAAGAACCTTTTAGGCAATCTCTACTAATTTCCTGAATCACTTAATGCACTAGGCCTAATAAGAGTAAAGAGGAGTTTGGGGTCAGTTTATGGCTGAGGAAGGTGTTAGGAACCCCAATTCATGTGCATTGCTACGGTTACTTACTTGCACATTGGACTAACTTTATCCAATCAAAATTGGTGTTATATAAGAATCCTTCTTTTATACATTCCTGCCATGGGACGATAATTCTTCTTCTTCTTTCTTTTCATTTTTTTTTTTTTTGTAAGGGGGACTGAAATTCTCATTGATCACTCACGAAAGGGGCAAGGTATATTAATGTACATTAAAATGAATCCTTAACTTTTAATGCTCCTAAGAGCTACATGCATTTTTTATTTTTTTAGTTTTGGTAAAACAGTTACATGCATATTGGTGACTGTTACACAGTCATTTAACATGGGATGTAAACCTGAATTGCGATTGAGAGCATTTTTCGCTAGGGAGCATTTATGTGAGAACGAATCTCGTGAGAACCGTGAAAACGGCACCAGAGGGACTTACGCATCAGTAACAAAAAGTGATTTGCACTTTTTGGGGGGCACTTATCACTTTTTGGTGCTGATGTGTCCGTACCCAGATGCCGTTTTCACAGTTCTCACAAGATTCGTTCTCACCTAATTTTTAGTGTCTCAGCATACATACGCCCCTATCACACATGTTGAGCTCCGTGCTGAGCTTGTTGGGGATGTAGGAGGCCGGGTGACGTGACCTTGTCTAGGGCTCAGGAGCGGAACCCCTAAACAAAATTTTATATGGAATTTGTTATCAAGAATGGTGGTTTGGGACTATCAAACATCAATCGTACATGGTAATGGCTGTTAAGAGTTAGATATATAATACCTCACAATGAACAATTCAATAGAAACATGTATGTGTGTGTGTCCATCATCAACTTCTCTTATATATTTTCCTCTCTTTGGCATAACATTGTTATTTCCCAAAAAAAATATATGGGAACAATGTCACATATGCACATGCATAGAAATATTGGCTTTTCTTTAATGTTGCATATATATGATTAAAGAAAAGCCAACCAAAAAAAGTGTTCTTACTCCCGTTAATGATTCATTAATCGTCGACATGGCATTTCTTTAATGTTACATAAGGTCTCATGTCAACATCATATTTGCGGAAAAGATTAGGTACAGAAATATGCTTTTCGTGATGTATTAGAATGGCATCAGGGGTGGACACATCAGCTTTGAAAAGTGATAAGCACCTTCAAAAAGTGAGAGTCGCTTTTCGGCACTGATTTGTCAGCCCCCTAATGTCATTCTAATACATCAGGAAAAGCATATTTCCGTACGTAATCCCAGCCCGAATATTTGATATTAATGATGCGTATACTGAAACACATAATTATTTAAGTAATAAATGATAGTGCATACAAATATTGGCTTTGCAAAGCATATACATATAACAAAATGTTGATTGGGTATATGGGAATAAAAAATGAGTGTGAGAGAGAGAGATGCTAATCATCATAATTTGAGATCTTCAATGCACGGCATTGGATATTTAACACATTTTCACCACCTTCTCCTGCAAGTTTTTGTTTAATCACTTTCTCCTGCAAGTTTTTGTTTAATTGTCGTCATAGACTTTGCCTTACCACTCCAACAGTTATATTTGAGAATGAATGCAGGACAGCCATCGAATTCTAGTTCCACTTTTTCCATAAGATAAAGTCTGCTCAATGAAGCGACAGTTTCTAACTTCAATTCATGAAAGAGTCTCATTGCAGCTTTGTACACAATGTGGATTTCTCCTTCTAATTTTGATAGCATTTTGACAGCATTTTGGACGAAATACTCTATGAAATTCTGGTTTGCCCTGAAAATGAAATGAGAGAGAGAGAGAGAGAGAGGCAATGTTAAGTTGGTCCCGAAATCCGTATGTCATGCAGTTCGTGAGAATGTGAGAAGAATGTCCTCTATTTGTGAGGTCAAAAACATCAAGCAAATGACGAGAGATAAAAATTGTAATTAAACTCACTGGATTCGGCTCTCCATGGCCAAATCTTTGAAAAATCCATCAATAGGAAAGCTTACAACAATTCTATCAAAATCCTTGCTCATTAATGGTACGCTGTCCGCCATCTTGTCCACATCCATATTATAGATTATCTTGCAACCTTTTATCCACAGATAACTGGCATGAAAAATGAAGCTCTCGTAATTTTTTATCAAAAAATCTGAACACAAACAATTTACATTGTTTAGAAACAAATGGTAAGTTATGAAGCCTTTAATTGCTGAAGAAGGCTACAACCTAAAAACTATCTGTTTTAATGACATAGCAATGAGATACTTGCAGAGTTAAGACATGCCTACCTTCAGACCAAATAGAAGTTGACACCATCTTTCCGGCAGAAGGAAAGGCCTCAGCCAAATAAGCAGAGAAGGAGAAGTCTCCTTCCATGACCAGTATCGCTTGAGTGCTGTTGTAGTGCCTCACCCATCTTCCTTCTCTTAATTTCCTTTCCTTCCATGCTTCTACTACTGGATATTCTTCTTCTTCTTCTACTTCCTCCTCCACCTCCTCATTACCATCCTCGTCCTCCTCTTCTTCTCCTTCTTCTTCTCTTTCTTCCTCCTCTTCTTTTGCTTCTTCTTCTTCTACTTCTTCTTCTTCTTCCTCCATCTCTTTCTTTGTTTTTTTTTCTTCCTTCTCATCGCTAGTAATTATAGTAATACTGCAGTAATCCCCTCTTCTCTCCGTGAAAATATTAATATCACTACGCGCTTCAATAGTGATAAAAGGTTCGTCCCTTCCGTCGTCAACTACAATATCAGAGAATACATGCCTTCTCTTTCCTTTTCCATGATTGCTAGCTTTGAGTGTAATAGATGGGTGAGAGCTTGCATTGGCACCGATGATAACATGAGACCCAGTTTGACAACTTCGTACTTCACTTGCTTTCAACTGGCCCCCTCTGATTTCTCTTCCTTTGCCAACTTGCTCCATTGGTTTTTCTTTTTTACTTCTTCACCAAGCTTGTAACAACAACAGGTTCACTGCTTAATACGCTTTAAAACAACTTTAGACTACAAGTAACCGAAAGCAATTGAATTAATTAGGAGGGAAGGTAGTATCTCCATTTTTAACTTTCCAGATTCCAATACCTTTTGAGTTTTTCAGTTTCTTTCTGTTATTGGATGAAACATCAAATTCATTATCGCGCTAGTGTTCTACAGTGATAGTGACTAGTGAGGCCTTTTATCTTTCTCGAGTAGCAAACGAGCAGTAAGCTACGAGGCAATTCATCTCCGTACTTCAGCCGGAGTAAAGTCTCGCCAGTCCCAAATCAGCATTGGGCATGAGAACGTGCAAGAGTATTTTGGTAAATAAACACAGGTACTCAACCTCAGTGTATTGACTGAAACACCCTCCCCTAATCCCATGTGCAGTTACGGAGATTCCCTTATTAGGCATCATAAACAAGCTGATTAAAACCGCCGGAATTCCTCTCCATCTAAAAGATGAGATGATTCTAACCGTATTAATGGCAATACGTACAGATTCTTATGTTAAATAGGTCTCAGGACCCACCATTGCCCAATTAAGTGGTTGTTTGGTTATGATTTTCAATTTCCATGCCAAAAGTTTAGCCTACCATGGTGAAAGCAAAAGTAAAGTGGCCGACCCTTAAAGGCGAAAAGGTAGATGGGATGATGGGATGTACACTGCAGGGATGGATGCATTTACAAGCAACTGTGGGAGCATCACCAAACGGTTATCGTTCCACAATTCTCAATGAGATGACTTTATTTTAAATGATCAACCTATTATGAATGATACAATAAAGCCTTGCAAAGTTAAGATGGAGATTCGTAGAAAAATCTATTATTTTATGGGCATGATATCTCAAAGCTAAATACAAATACCTAAGCAATCAGAGGAAGGATTTTGTCTGCTCCCCTTAAAAACGCTAACCTCCGCCGGGCGTTAGGGGGCGGATACATCAGCGTCAATAAATGATTTACACTTTTTGAGGAACACTTAGAAGGGTGCAGTCAGGATTTTCCGAGAAGAAGTAAGTACAAAATTTAATTTAAAAAATGAATAAAACTAAAATATATATCAATTACTCAAAGAAATAATTCTCATTAAAAATCATTTACAATTATTTACCATTTGATTACTAAAAACAATTGCTAATTACAATGGCAAATGTCCACGATAAGGCCTCATGTTCTAAAAGCGTTGGATGATCTTCTTATTATTGATGCTATTAAAAACATATTTCTCAGTATAAGTGATTAAACAATCATTCATCCAATCATCTCCCATGTATACCCTTAACACAATTAATAAATGGGTTATGTTT
>JAOXJP010149454.1:0-13150 GCA_025762735.1 Platanus orientalis | reverse complement strand
CACACACACACACAAAATCAATACCAACATATATAGCTTAAGATATATTTTCAGTTTATCCAATGAGATTATAATCTGTTTTTCAATTATTATGTATTAAAATCCGAATACATGGGTTTTTATTAAAAGCATTATAACACGTGTATTGTGTATTAAAATAAGCTATGATTATGTATTAAAATAAGCCATTATTCCTAACGAAACTATTTGTTCCCTTGTATTTATGCAATTAGACTAGAATATGCTTCCTAAGTTCCCATGACCTTTACAATATTTTTTCTGACATTTCTAGCATGTCTTATTGGCCCAACCGACATTTCCACCAATACCAACATTTTGAACCTTGCCAAAAAGAATGCTTGGCTGTGGGTCCCACATGGGCCTATATTTGGAATCCACCACACCTCCCATGTCAAAGAGTACAAAATATAAGGATGTTTGGATTAGTTTGGGCAGACAGGTTACTACTATTTATTTATTTGATCATAGGGTATTTTGGTAATTTTATATATTGAACCAACTTTGGTAGAGTTCATGTTTGGACCTTATTTTGTGTGTAGGTCAATGTTCGAGTGCGTTAAGTCTACTGGGTTTAAGTTTAGGATATCTAGGATTTTGTGTCAATGTTGAAGCTTTATTAAGAGTCCTTGTTTGAGTTAAATTAGGATTGACAAAGATAAGGGCAGACTGTCATAGACAAGTCTTTTGGCTCGTGCATATCACGGCAGCCTTGGGCATTTGGCACAATGACATTTCCATAAATAGTGTGTGATGGCAAACTTGTAAATAGGCTATGATTTTCTCTGGCAATAGGTGAAAAAGTTAGTGTACACCTTGAGGAGGAGTGGGTGCTTAGAAGCACCAAGCCCTTGGCATGGCAGGAGGCATGTCAAGGCATGAGCGGCCCAATGGACAGTACGCCATGCAACATGTTCCTAATCCGCATGAGTTTAAACTGTGAGGCAACCCCAACATGGGTTAAGGCAACTCTAGGCTCCCTAGAGGGGTTGCCTTGGGTTCCCTTGGGAGTTAGGTTCCCCCCAGGGACGGTGCTTGGGGCCTTGGTGTAAGTAGCACTGTGCATTGAGCTTAGGCCTAAGGTTAACAGTTGTGCACACACTTGCACATCCTGTGGAACAGTGGTGGCACAGTGTAAACCAATTAGGCTATCATAGAGCCTTTGTGCTCAAGTATGCATGTCCTGGTGCTTGGCATGATATTGGCCTTGCACAAGTGGATCACTTCGGTGTTCAGGCAAGCCGAAGAGCAACATCTTGCAAGGAACGTCATGGAGCCATCATAAGGTGTCATAGGTGTTGGTGGGCTTAATATCTTGGACGGCGGCTCAAGGATATGTTGTAAGTGTGCTAGGCCTTCAATATTACACGTGGGGCATCAAGAGCTTCGGTGGCACGCCAAGGTGGCTGACTAGTTGTGTGCTTGGCTTAGTACGGTTTAAAGTTGGCTAACAGGCAACAATGAAATGAGAGACCCTATAGATGGGACAAATGTCATGGAGAAGCAAAGAAGAAGTTTGTGGGTTGGTCAATCGGGGCTTGACGCATTAGGGACTGGCAACAAGTGGTATCCTTGTCAATGCATTATGAGACATATCAGCGGTTCAAAGATGCACTCAAATGGCGATAAGGTTGGCCTTGGCTAGGTGATAGTCAAGGCATCACATGGTTGTCACATAGAAAAATTTGGTCGTGACAGGATGGTTAGCTATAAAAACAACCGTGTAATTCAATTTTAATGGAAAGAATTTTGCAAAGGAATAATAGTTTTCTTCGTGTTGAATATCTACAATGTGTGAAACCCAAGTGACCTAGGTAAGTTCTACTTTTCTCTTTTGACCTTTTCTTCTATTCATCACAAGCACTATTCATTAGTAATTGTATGTGTTACTGTCTGCATTAACTCCTTCATTGTTGTAGTGCATGAGAATATGGAACTCATTGTTGTAGTACATGGGAATATGAGACTATTCATGTAAGGATACATATGTCTAGTATTGTGCGAGGGTATACTTGTAAATACCCCAACCTCTCATGTATTCTTATATTGTATCTCTTTTATAATACATGAAAAATATATGAGAACCAATATACTTTCCATACGTATTCCTCCTCTATCTCTTTCTTCTTCTACTACCCAAAATCTTACCACACTAGATCCTAATCACTCAAATCCCCTTGGTATTAGAGCAGATTCACCAAGTTAAAGAACCAAGAGAAGACTTCGTAGAGGACCTAGTGGTGACATTAGAAGTTCGTACATTGGCTTTAGCAATCCGTACAGCCACATTAGACAGACACATAAGGTTTCAATAGATCTCAAATCATCTGGATATTTCAAGTTCAATGGTTCAAGTTTGAGGTGATTTTGAGTTGATTTTGATTTTATATGATTTTTACTGATTTTCAAAGAATTTTTCAGTTTCGTTAGATTTGTCGATCTATGTGGTTTGTGGAGTTTTTGACCAGCAAGACCTATCGATTTCAATCTCTTTCTTTGTTGTGGACATTATGCAACAAATCCCATGTGATTTGATCAAGTATTGAAGTTGTGGTTGAGTTTTTAGCACCTAGGTTATCGCTAACCTCCATATTTGGGTTAATTGTGTTTGATATTTGTCTGGAAGTGCTTGAATCTAAAGTTGGATGTTGTGTGTTGTGTAAGGGGATACATTCGAGTAATTTCAGGCTAGATATTTTATTTTCTAGTAAATTGATAAAGAAGTGAGGAATTTATTTCATTGCTAGACCATATTCAATTTCTTGATGTGATCATGGAATGTAGGTTGTATCCTATCAGATTAGTGCTTGTGCAATGTATGAGAAACTTATTCTATCAATGCTCATGTTCCTGTAGAGCATCGGGTTTTAGGATTTCTTGGTCCACCTTCATGGTGATTGTGGACTATAGTCATAGTTTATGTTGTTAGGTGTTTGTGGTGGAGTATAACAAAAGTGTGTTGAGTTGATTCAACCCTTTGTTGGTGCTCGAAGCCAATGTGTGCCTTAGTGTGGAACTTCTAGAGTTGTGCTATGCTTGATAACTTTTGTAGTACGTTCCATTGCGGTGTATTAGGCCTATTGTGGTAACTTGGGGTGCTTGTTGATAGTGTGTTGCTATGATTTTGTATTGAGCAGCTTTCGAGGTGCAACACATGTGTTGATTGTTCATGATTGAAGTGTGCAGTAGTTGTTCGGGCTGCATTTAGGTGTTGTACCCAGTTTGGAATTGTTGGTTATCTTGTATTGCTTGTGAATGTGATTGAAATGCTTCAGTGTTCTTGGTTTTGCATCTTCTTGCCAACATATCAATCTTCAATTCTCCAGCATTTTCCCTACAAAAAATATCCTCTATACGGAGACTCATGGCATAGTTTCAATATGATGGTGTCTCATTTGCATGTTTTAGTACTTCAATTTCTCCTCCCATCTCCATGACCATGCATCCCTGGATTATTGATTCAAGGGCATCACATCTGACTATATGTCTAGTTTATTTTTTTCATATTGTACATGTTCTGGCCGAGACAAGATCCACATTGCTATTGGATTTTTGTCTTCCATCACTAGTACTGATAGTATTCCTCACACATCTTCCTTACCTTTATCCTCTATGTTTCATGTTCCCAGTTAAGTTGAATCTTGTTTCTGATAGTCATATTACCAAAGCTTTAAATTGTAATATTACCATTTTTCCTTTATATTGTGTTTACCGAGACTTGAAGATGGGGAAGACTATTAGTGGAAGCCATGAGGATCGGGGGTTGTACCTTCTGAATGGATGTTTATCAGTTGCTTCTACAATTCAGCAAACATCATCATCATCATCCCCTACAATTCAGAAGCCACCCTCACTAAATATTTCTTCATCCCAGCATGATCAGCTTCTTCAGCTTCTCATCTTGGCCACATCTTTTTTCCTATGTTATAAAAACTATTTCCTAGATTATGTTCTTCTGTTTTAGATTTTTATTGTGAAGCATGTGAATTAGCCAAGAATTATCGCTCTATTTATTCTCCCAGTATGAAACTATGAATAGCAGTCCTATCCCATTTTCCCTTGTGCATTCTAATGTGTGGGGACCTACCCCAATTTCCTCCTTGTTTAGCTTCCATTATTTCGTGACCTTTATAAATGATTACTCCAAGGCTACTTGAATTTACTTGTTAAAATCCAAGAATGAAGTTTTTTCGACCTTTCAGTTGTTTTACAACTTAATTTAAACTCAGTTTGACACTAAGCTCAAGGTTTCCTTTCGGATAATGGTAGGGAACATATGTCTCATGTACTTTCCTCTTACCTCTCTCAGCATTGCATCTTTCACCAAACTACTTGTCCCAATTCTTCGAAACATAATGGAGTCGCTCACTAAGAGAAAAAACCGTCCTCTTCTTGAGATCACTCTTGCCCTACTCATTCATATACATGCTCCCCAAGTTCTCTAAGTTGATGTACTTCAAATTGCTTCTTACTTGATGAACCATATGCCTTCCCACATTCTTGGCTTTAAACGCCCACTAGAGCTCCTCTCATGTTCATCTCTTTGGTCCTCTCTTCCACCTTAAGTGTTTGGTAGTGTATGTTATGTTCATGTTCTGAATCTTATCGAACCAAACTGGATCCCAAGGCTCTTAAATGTATTTTCTATGGATATGATGTGAATCAGCCACCACCCTTCTACTCAGAAGAGGTTTGTTTCAATGGACATTACTTTTCATGAGACTCTCTCATTTCTTTTCTCTAAGCCAACCTCATCTTCAAGGTGTGATAATAGATGTGAACACTAAGATGAATCCACTCTTCCTCTTCTGGTTACTCCATATGTGTTTGGTGTTGATGGATATAATAGCCAGGGAGGAGCAAGTAATTGTCTATAAAAAGAAAGAACTAGTTGCAACCACCCAAAAGAACATTTAGATGCAAGAAATTCACACGTATTTGTTCGAAGGAAGCATAGCTCCTACTCATGATTCTCATGTGCATGTGCCTCTCAAACCCATCACCCTCTTCAACTATTACTCCTTCCAATCTTGATGACTCACATCTTCTTATTATTGTTAGAAAGGGTATTCAATCTTACACCAAGCATCCTATTGCTAATCACGTATGTTGACTCATTGTCTCCCATGTTTAGAGCTTTTTACACCTCCTTATCTTTAGTCTATATTCTTTGTATCTCAAGCTCTATTTCAACCTCAGTGGAGGAGAGCAATGGAAAAGGAAATGCAAGTCTTGGAAAAAATACAGTACATGGGATGTTATAGATCTCCTAAGAGAGAAGGAACCTAGATGGGTATTCTTTGTGAAGTTGCAACCTAACTATACCGTGGAGAAGTACAAAGCTAAATCGATATCCAAGGGCTACACACTGACATATGAGATAGAGTACTATGAGACCTTCAACATTGTAGTAAAGATGAATTTCATACATATATTGATTTCTATTGTTGCCAACCATAGATGGCCATTGCTTCAACTTGATGTTAAAAACACCTTCTTAGATGACAATCTTGTAAAAGAAGTTTACATGAGATTGCCTCCACGTTTTCAATACACTTCCGGCAAAGGGAAAGTGTGTTGTCTCAAGAAATCTCTTTATGGCCTAAAGCAATTTCTTAGAGTATAGCTTAAAAGGTTTCGTAGTGCCATGATTAAGAATGGCTATAAGCAATGTCAAGCAGATCACACCATCTTCGTGAAGCATCAAAACAGGAAAGGTGACAACACTCATTGTTTATGATGATGATCAGTATGAGATAAACAACCTGCAAAGTTTTATGGGTAAAGAATTTCAGATCAAGGATTTGGGGAAACTCAGATATTTTCTTCGGATTGAGGTTTGCTAGATCCAAAGATGGTAACTTTTATCCCAACATAAGTGTATGCTAGATCTCCTCCAGGACTCTGGGATGTTAGGGTGCAACCTTGTGAGACTCCCATTGAGTCTAACCACCGCTTGCAAGCAGACGAGGGCCACCGGCTTATTGATATTGGTTAATATCAGAGATTGGTAGGCAATCTAATTTACTTAACCTTGACTAGACTGGGCATTTTTTATGATGTTGGGGCTATTAGCTAGTTCATGCACGCTCCCACTATTGAAAGTGAATTAGTCAACTCTCCCAAAACCTTAAGGTGTTAGGAGATACACAAATTTATACGCATCAACACCCTCCCTACTGTTCTCTCATGCAAAAACACTTAAAGAGCTAGGCACAAGTCCACACAATACGTACACACACGCACAACACTACAACCAGAAAAATACTTCCATCGAGATTTAAACTTGCAACTAAACATGCTCTGATACCATGTTGATAGTAAACTAACCAATTCTCATAAAACCTTAAGGTGTTAAAAGATACACAAATTAATATACCTCACCATCTACGACGTCAAATATAAATGCAACATACCGTATTTTGCACTATTTGAAGAAAAGTCCAGGTCAAGGGCTCCTATATGAGAAATAAAAGGATTAAAAAGTTAAAGCCTTCACAAATGCTTATTAGGTTGGTTTTGTGGATGGCAAGAGATCCACTTTAGGATATTACACCTTTGTTGGGGGTAACCTGGTTACTTGGCACAATAAAAAATAGTCCATTGTAGCACGATCAAGTATTGAAGCCAAGTATAAAGTTCTGGCTCATGGAATCTTTGAAATGTTATGGATACGTGGCTTCCTGAGAGAGTTGGGATTCAACACCGAAAGTCCAATGCGGTTGTATTATGACAACAAAAACAACCGCCATTAGTATAGCTCATGTTCATGTCCAACATGATAGAACCAAGCACATTGAAGTTGCCAAACATTTTATCAAGGAAAAGCTAGAAACTAGACAGATTTATATTCCCTTTATGAAGACTAAAGATCCATGATGTATTCACAAAAGGTCTATGTAATCCTAGTTTTAGTAGGATTGTTGGCAATCTTGGTATGTAGAATATCTACATACCAGCTTAAAGGAGAATGTTGTAGTGCATGGAAATATGGGATTATTCTTTATTCAAGTAAGTGTAAATGTATATATTGTAAATTCCATGAACTGTAAAATACATGTAATGTTTATACTAGGACATGGCAAGTATACACTGAGTCATGTTAAAGTCTAGAAGTTTCTTCGATCCCAATCACATGAAGATCAACTCAGAAAACCAAGAAGACTCAAAAAAAAAAATGTCAGGAACATGCGAAAATGAACCAAGGTAAGCTAATAGGGTGTAAATGAACTAAAGGTCCCTAGGGGAATTATAAGGGCCATTGGACCTCCCCGGACCCTAGAGTGGCAATCCCAAGCCTTCTACAACCTTTACAAGGCATTTTGGGTGTTCAATAGAGAGATCGGATCAAGCCAGGATCGAATCAGGGGGTGCCAGCTCGAAAGGATCGATCCCAGATCGAACCAAGAACTCTCGAGTTCCAAGTTTTGCGCAGACTTTGCTTCAGTCTACGGTTCTGACTCGAGCTGCCAGACACCAGCTCAATCCAGGATCGAGACAAGTAGTCTAGTTCAAGCCAACGAAAACCGAATTTTAAAAATTGATTCCAAATTGAGGGCTAAGGTTATTTGATCATTGGGGGTTATTCCAAATCAATGGATGAGGTTTATTCTCGTCCAATATAAATAGAGATGAGCTCTCTTGAGTTCTCTTATGATTCTTGCACAAAACATGAAAAAATCTTAGAAACTTTTGTTCCAAACTCTTGTGAATCACTCTCGTCTCTCATGAACCTAATATAGGAAAATCTACAATCAAGATCATTTGCTACTTACTCTTTACTCTTGCTAAGACAAATCTTCAAGAGGAAGACTTCAAAGGTTGTCAAAAGAGAAACTCTATTCAAGAACATTGTGGGAAGCCAAGACACACTTGCTTAAGGAGGAGCAAGCCACCGATGAAGGCTCTACAAGCTTGAAGAACCTACAAAGAAGCATTGGGGACCACTAGTCGCACCAAATTCATCAACGAGCATCCCCAACTAGTGTAAAAAAGCAAATGTGTGTATGTTTGTGGTTTGTCAATTTACTTAACATTTATTTTATCAAATATTGCAATCATTAGAACAATTTCATGCAATACATTTGAGCACTTAAAATTTCAAGCATAAAACCATTTAAGTGCAAAACATAATTGGCCAATAGCACCGGGATTAATTCAAATAATACTATTAATAACAATTGAATTGAGGTAATTATAAAGAAATTTAAATAAATCATATTCACCCCTTCTAGGATTAACACTCATAATTTCAGCAAGGATACATACATCTAGTATTCTACGAGGGTATACTTATAAATACCCTAATCTCTCATGTATTCTTCTATTGTATCTCTCTTTTATAATACATGAAAAATATGAGGGCCAATACACTCTAAATGTATTCCGCCTCTCTCTCTTTCTTCTTCTTCTTCCTGTTCTTCTTAAAACCCTACCACACCAAATCCTAATCACTCAAATCAACTTTCATCTTCTCTATTCTTTGCTGAATCTTACTGTTGTGAGTGTGATTGACTAGTTATTTTCAGTTACAGCATCTTTGATTCTCTGCTTATAGTCTTCTTAATATCCGATTACTCTTCTCAATCCTACTTAGTTAATCGAACCTAAATCTAACCCCATACCCACAGCTGTCGTTACTGTTATTCTCCAAACTGTCTATTCCATACGGTTAAACCTCATCCTACTTTCTTGCATTACACCTATTAAACCCAAACTCCCATTTTAGATTTCTAGCCATATAGTTATACTGAATTGATTACAACAAACCACCACCCCTCTGTGTAATTCAGTCCTAGATTCTTTAAATCCCTAGGCTGTCTTACATCAGATTCGGTCATGTGCAATGAAGACAAATGACCACAGCAGTGAAAAAGAGTAATATGGTGCAAGCTAAAGGCGCAAAAAGGACAAGGCAAGGTCAAAAAGGACTTGGATGAAGTAAAGAGAAAACACATGATAACTTATGGCCTACAAAAGATATGCCCTAAATAGAGTGGAATGGCGGAAGGATTTGTGTAACCGTCTAACCGACCTATGGAGTTGGAAAAAGGCTTTGTGTCCCTATACTCTCCCATATTCTTCAGCTCTTTTCTCTTCTCTTTGTGTGAAACGGCCTGCACGTTGGGGAGAGAGAGAGAGAGAGAGAAAGGAAATGAGAGTCATACAGCCTCCTTTTTTTTGCTCATATTTCCATATTTTTCTTTTTGCTTTTTCATTTTGTTTGTTTTGTTTGTGCCTCTTTCTTTTCTTTTTTTTCTTTTTTTCTTTTTTGTATTTTCTTTCTTTTCTTTTTTTTAATTAGAAACACAAAGTGGAGAGTAGTGGTGTACAGTCATAAGGTTTGGGTGCCACACCCATACATCCACCCTTTTCTCCTCCCTTCTAAAAAAGGTCATTACCCAATGTTGGTCCCTCAATTACAAAGTGCTGAGAGGAGTGGACGGGAAACAGACCTAACCTTTGGCTCTTTGCACAAAGTGACTGTTCACCGAACTCAAACCTGCGTTTTCACGCTGGAGAGCCCAAGCCACTACCATGGCACCAAAGCAATGACCCTTTTCTCTTCCTTTCTCTTTTTTATAATTATTTTGTAGTTAAACTTTTTTTCCTTTTCTTTATTTAATTGTTTTATGCTTTTTTTTCCAACAATTTGGACAGGGTACATCATGCCTGAGCTGTGCATAAGAAATTTTTTGATACAAATTTCATGTATTCACTGGGTGTCATGTATCATAGAAGTGATAGGAAACTCTCACTCCATTTGGTCCAACTGCCAGCGATACTGACTTCGAGGTAAATGCATTTCCTTGCAAGGAAACAATAAGGTCACTATATGTACCAACGCTGGTGCAGGGTCCAACCAAATGAGCAATGTGCTACTCCAGGTTGCCTTTCATGTCAAATTACTAGGATTTCAGAAGTTGATAACCCAACAGCATGCACATTTGGTCAATGCACAGGGAATACGGTTTTGAGTAACAAGAATTTATGGAGTACCCTCATACTAAGTGTGAATCACATCTGCAATTGTATTTTTTTAATTGCTGAACTGCGAAGGAGGTGACAAAAGCCTAATTAAAGTTCCATCATCCAGGAAGAGCTCTGGTTACAGCATGCTTATGTTGTTCTTCATAAAAAATAGAGTTCTTCTATAGCATGGATATTGGCAGGGTGAAAGGTCTATTAAACTCATTGGGCTGTTTCTCAAGCCTATTCATCAAGGAAGCAATCTGAAAATCCTTATCCTAAACAGTCATCTAAAGCTTTCAATGGCACCACTCGCATCCTCATGTGGGAACCTCACATGGGGTCTCCTGTTCAGAAGAGTGTCCTTCCTTCAGCAAACTAAGGGCTCAACCTAATGGGAACCCATAATGGTAGCCCTGGAACATGCAGTTGGGTCCTTCATATATGGTCAACAGAGAAATAGCATCAAAAGAGGTTGAATCATGGTTACCAATTCAACATACAGTAAAATTTCGTATATAGTTCAGTTCCAAGAATTGAAAATTTTAATAAGAATTTGGTAAAACATAAGAGGTAAGTCATAAGATCAACTGGCAATAAATTTGTGTTCAATTGTTTTTTACGTAAAAACATTGGAGATAAAAAATTTGGCAGCTTTAACACCTGTTTTTTCGTTATAACACTAAATACCAAATAGCAATTGTAAATGATGGAAGACCGAGGGAGGGAGGGAATCTGACATCTCTTTACAATTAGGGCAGCTTTAGGGTTATTTTAGAAGGTTAGGGTTGCAAAATTACGTTCAAAAGTAGGGATTTACAAGGAGAGATATAATGTATTGAAAGTAGTATGGTCACATTGGTTATATAAATGTATTTTTATGGTATACCACATCAAGGGTATACCAACTTTATATATATATATATATATAACATAGACTAAGCTACTACTCTATTAAGAATTTTCTCCAAAACCTCTCCTTTTATCTTCATTTCTCTCTTTCTTCTTATTTTTCTATATTTTGTGACTTTAATCTATTGTCGCAAGTTTCATCTTGGTATTAAGGCCAGAACTGCAATCAAACAACAAATCTAAACCAAAGAATCACAATAGGAGTCACTTGCACCACCAAGGGCTGCTGACACCAGCATATTTGTATGTTGACGTCAACAGGCCATACTGTCGCCATAACCAGTGAGATTAGGGTTTTGATAGATCTCGATGTCCTAAGTTTTATGGTGATTTTTGCCAATTTTGGTTCTCTTCGAATTTTTTGTTTGATGTTTTTGTGGAGAGACCTCAAATAGCCCCAATTTGTGCAAATATTAGATCTACAAAATATGGAAGAAGTTCCAGTTCGATTCCTTTGAGAGCAATGGTCTTTTTTTATGAGGAATCCATAGAGACATGTCTCATTTGATTCTATTAAGGATTGAGGGAGTTATTGCAATTTTCGGCCAGTTTGGGAAGTGACATCTGAATAGGTTCTAAGTCATCTTTGACTCGATTTTTGGAACATCAGATTGATTCCTTCAAAAGGAGCTTCTTCTTTTTTTCTTTTTTTCTTTTTTTTTTTTTTTTTTGGGGGGGGGGGGGGGAACAAGCACAAAACAAAACTTGCGTGATTTGGTTGTGATTTGTGGGAGATCTATTAGATCTCATCAAAACGACAATTCGAAGTCACTACCGATCAACAATTTTGGGTTCATTTTTTTATACTCGATTTCAATTTTTTATCAGTGTTGAAGATTTGTGATGAACCCTCGCAAGTTGCAAGGAATCTCTTGATTGTATATCAATCGACAATTGTTTGTGTAACTTGTGGGATACAGTGTTGTTGAATTATATGTCCCCTTGTGCCCCTCGTGTACCAATACATCTAATCCAATCCAGATCCTATTGTGCATCTAATCAACATTCAATATGTCAGAAATCATTCTAAACAACCATCTGGTAAGTCATATGGTTTATCTCAGGAGGAAATTAAGGTCTTTCGTCAGCTCGTCTCTCAGCCTAAGATTTCTTCAGCAACCCCTACATCATCATTTACATCTTCAAACCCAAGTACATCTGCATCAGGTTTATCAAAGTCTATTTCCACGTCCCAGAGTTCTCGGATCATTGATTCAAGAGTCTCTCATTACATAACCGGTATGTCCTCCCTCCTTACATCCTATCATGTTAGTTCCGAAAAAGATAAGGTTCATGTTATTGATGGTTCTTACTCGTCTGTAATTGTTTATGATGATATACCTGCCACCACTTCCTTATTGTTGTCGTATGTCCTTCATGTCCCTAATTTTACTTAAATTTGTAGTCCATAGTCAACTCACCAAAAGTCTCAATTGCAATGTTACTTTTTACCCTTCTTATTGTTTGTTTCAGGACTTGGAGACAAAAACGACTATTGGTATGGGACATGAGAAAGATGGTCTCTATATTTTGGACTTAGATCATCAATCATCAATCTTCAATTGTATCTTCAATAATAAAACAGGATATCTCTCCTACTACTATAGATGAGTTAATTCTAGTGGCACCAACGTCTTGGTTATCCCTTTTTTTCTTTACTAAGAAAGATGTTTCTTAAATTCCAGTTTTCTTCTACAAATTTTCATTGTGAACCTTGTCAGTTGGCAAAACATCGCCGTTCAGTCTATCCATTAAGTGATAATAGAATTTCATCGGCATTTTCTATTGGTCATTCTTATGTTTGGGATCCTTCTCCGATTACCTCTTTATTTGGGTTTCAATACTTGGTTACTTTTGTACATGATTATTCTCGAGTAACCTGGATCTATTTATTAAAGAACAAAAGTAATGTGTGTACTACATTTAAATCAATCCATAACATGATTGGTACACAATTTGGTGTTAAACTTCGTGTCATAAGGTCTAATAATGGTGGGGAATATCTTTCAAATTCTCTTTCATCGTATTTTGACAAGTTTGAAATTGTTCACCAGACTACATGTTCGAATACTCCTAAACAAAACGAGGTAGCTGAAAGGAAGAATAGACACTTACTTGAAATTGTTCGCGCCATTATGTTTACAATAACTGTGCCCAAGACCTTCTGATCTGATGTCATTCAAATAGTTGCTTACTTTATAAACAAGATCCCACAAGAGTTTTGTCATTTAAATCCCCCTTGGAAGTACTC
>JAOXJP010149433.1:0-13152 GCA_025762735.1 Platanus orientalis | reverse complement strand
TGTCGCTGCCCCTACCCTTTCCCACCTTAGGTGCAACTACACTTTAAGTCTTAACCCAATTTAAACCAAAGATTAGTCCTGTTTGGGCAGTTTTTCTGGTCTTAACCCGACCCGGCTCTCTCCTGGTGCTGCTTGGGATAAGTACTTGACTTTGTCAATCACTCTCACTAGGTTTGACTTGTTCCAACCTTATGTGCAGGTTGCATGTATTTTATTTACCTAGGGTAACACATTTATTACCTTTGACTTGGAGGAACCCCAGCAAGGTTGAGGCAGGGCTGAGACTAGTGCATGTTTGTCACTGGATTCTGGTTGAGATTGGAAATCCAGAAGCTTTAAATGCCACCAAGAATAAGCTTGGAAGAGAACAACTTTAGACTCAAATGTATTGAAAAGGGAGCTAAGGAGATGGGAGAGTAAGGGACCTCTTTAAATCCTCTTGAATAGGTTGACTTCCTCAACAATCTCATAAATCATAATGCAACGATTACCACTAAGATAACCTGATTCGAACCTGGCCCTCCTTACCTACCCAGCACAACAAATAGCTCATTACAAGCTCAAACTTAATAAGGCCTAAGCCTAACCCAGTCTCATTTACTACCATTTTTCTCATAAAAGTTACAACTATTAAAGACATTTTGAAAGACAAGAAACCAAGTACTTACAACTACTCTACTCATCTCATTTCTTTCTCTAATGGCACCAGCCCAATGGGTCATTAGACTATGCTGCAATTAAAGCCAAGACATGGCATACAGACATAATCCTTACTCAAACCTGGCCACAAAATGACCGGGCCTTAAATCTCATTAACATCGGATATGTTAATCTCAACCTCTTTGCCTTCAATCACATGAGGATTACCCATGACCTACCAGTCCCTGTCTTGGGCCGACTCACTCAGGACCAGTTTGAAGCCGAGACATAGTGTGCAAAAGATTTGTTTCAGGTCAAAGCTCACACTTGATTTAGCTGACTTCGTCAATCACATTCACTACACTTAGTTTTCTAAAGCATATTGATTCGCCGACTTGGACTTACAGGAACCTAACTAGAAGCATACCCGTGTCAAGACTGTCGCAATATTTACTTAATGAGGTTTTAGGACTTAGCGAGTCAAATTTTCTAGACTTGGACTGTTTACCCATTATGGGCAGTGAGAGATGGAGTGGAATGAGTCGATATCCAGCCATGCAGAGATAGTGGGCTTGTATTAGTACTTTTAAATAGATTGACTTCTTTACCAAACAACCTAGCTTGTTCAGAGGCAATATCTCCAAATTCAAAGATTTATCTAAGATGGCCATTTTCTTTTTGCAGGATACAGACACATAAAGAAGACTTTTGTTTCTTTTATCACGATGACAAAGAAAACATTTCAATGCAGAATACCAATATTTTAGGATCTATGGCTCCAAGTTCCAGTAAATTATAGCATCAAATAGTTTTAGATTAAGTATTACTCATGGTGCCCCATCCTATAAATATGGCATGGTTATTAGGAAATAAAGATAAATAATATTAAGGAAATTATGAATAAAGATCGTATTTGATTAAATTAAGATTGATTTTATAAGTTTAGGACTAAATTAGGTTAGATTGGTTTCTATCTTGATTAGATAAGATTAGGACTCAATTAGCTTAGATTGGTTTCCATATATACCTTTGTTTGTCTATTTAAACCTCTTAGAAGAGGCATTGTAATCAGTCATTCAATAAGAATTTTTCTTTTCTCTTAAACTCTCTATAGTATCAGAGTGGGTCAGTCAATCTAACTTGACTAACCATTAATTGATCACATTCCTCCAACCGGCAGCATCTGCTGCTTGCCGGGCTTAACCTTCTCTCTCATTAAAAAAAAATATTCACAATGTGTTTAGTAAATAGATCAACCATAATGACACAAAAAAGAAAGAAAAAAAATATTTTTTTTTTGTTCATGCAGTCACCTACTGTTCTTGAGCTAAACATTGCCCCAATTTTAGATGATCGTACACATTAAGACCTTGTTCTTGAACATAGTACCCGGTGATACAGTTCTTGTATCACATTGCATTGCGATCATATGGTCAATAAGAGTAAAAAACCGCTCGTTATTTGCATAGTAATGAAATAAGAGATTTTCAGTAAATAAAGTACTTAGCCAATCTTTACCTTCCTGACACACCAGCAAAAATCCAATATACTTCCCAGGACACAAGCATAGATTTAATTAGCAATGCCGATCTTTCAGTACTAGGACTATAACTATTGAACAGACGGAAACTCAATCTCATTTATCTTTCATGGTCTCTAATCATCCCAAGAGCAACAAAATGAACATGCTAGGAAGATTGACTCACAAAGCTGGCATAAACTTTACATAAAATAATTTATATTTCTTGTCGTAGTTAACCTCAAATCAGTTATAAGCTCTTGATTAAGTCCAGACATATTAGACAATCTGAGCTGCCACCAAATTCTTGAGTGCCTGAGAGCAGACTTAACAGTAAACACAGCATCCCACACACGAAACAACGGAACCCTGAGTCAACAAGTACCTGCTCCCCAAGTTTGGAAAGAAAGATTGAACAAAGATAAATTCAATTTCATTTTCTCATTTCACAATACTAAGCCTGAAAACAGGCGGAATAAAAGGTCATCTGCATCTGATCCAAAAATTAGAAGAAAATAAAATTTTAAATGTTAATTCGTTGCAATGACATTCCAAAATCAACTACCCTACACCTTGATAGCATACTTCCTCATTGGGAAGTACATCTCTCGCTTCTTCTCCCGCTCCGTTTTTAAGGACACCTGCATGTAAACAAAACGTTAAAAAAGACTAAGACTGTTATAAGAGAGGATATAAACACAGATGCAATGGACAATAGCCACAATTCAAAATTAAGAAAAAGATAGGAGAACATAGGCTGGCTTTTCAAAAGTTTCCAGGTGTTCAGGTATACCACAACTAGTAACCATTGTTATATTAAAGGTTGACCAATCTCAGCCAAAGTACACAAACAAGCCATGTCGACTCAGGAAACCCGGTGGTATTCAGACACCTCAGAAAATGAGGTACTTAAATATACTACAGCAAATGTTAAATTCCCTTATATAAAGAATGTAGAAGAAACTGAAATTATATTGCTCATTACCATTCATGCCCTAGAAAGAAAAAAAAAGAAGTTACATCAAACAAGAGATGATTCATCATACATGAAAGACTCCAGCATATCAGACAAGGGAGCATCACCGGCACAGCACCAAGGAGACAATTTCTTACAGTAAGTTGTGCATTCCAATACATCAAACATAATAGAAACGTATCATGATGGGGAAAATGTTAAGAGGTGATTAGGATCCAAACATGCAACACCTACCTGAAAACTCTACTTTTAGGAGAGTAAACTCAATTAAGCAAATAAAAATAATATCAACATAGTCTTTTCATCTAAACAACAACATTGAACTTATGCTTCATTATTGATTTTTGCATCAGTAAATAAGAGTAATCTAATCAAAACACCCCAAAAAATGATAGCAATCAGTTTATCCCTATATGCAAATTCTATACAAAGCACTACTCCAAATTGATCATGTACCAGTCTTATGCAGCAGAATGTATCACACAAAACAGCAGGATGTGCTAGACCTCACAACAGGAGCATTCAAATGTAGAGTACTCCAATACCACTTTCTAAACCAAAAATTAATGCATTTGGGAACAATACCAGCAGCAGAAAACCACTAATATAAATAATGTAATAAATAAGAAATATCTATATATCACGACCAAATATATCAATTCAAGGCTGAGTTGTCACACGAACACTGCCCTTGAATTTGATTTCAATCCCTTTTCAGATCTAGACCTCAAGTGCATATGGTGGTGGCAGAGAGACTATGGAGCAAAACAGTTAGATCAGGGATGAGTGCACTCTCTCCTGTGATACTTCGATACCATTGTGATCAGATTAAAATTAATAAACAAAGAGAGCATATAAAAATTGCGAAATTTATCTCTGAGTTTCGAGAGCAGAAAACTGTAGAACAATATCTGAGAGTAAAATTCCTCAATAGAGTCCCCATATAACATATATTCACCCATAGCGCCCACTCACAACAGTTAAACTCATTTCCAATGAGACACCCCACCAATAGGTACAACCAGTGAAACTATCTCCATGATTCAATAACAGACAACTCTCGATGGTCACAAGGACACAATAATAGAAATGAAAAGTAAACATAAGGTTGGAGTCAGACTCATGAATCTGTACAACAAAATACAGCACTATGTGACATCTGTACCATTAAACAACTCACTATTCATTACTCCAACTTATAAGGTGCAAATGGTTCTCTTCCCCGACCAAGGACCCAATAATAGAAATGAAAAATAAACATATGGTTGGAATCAGACTCTCACAAATATGCACAACAAAATACAGCACCGTGTGGCACACGCAAACTTGTACTTATGTTTGTGTCATTACATAAAGTCTCCACTCATACCATTAAACAACTCGCTATTCATTACTCCAACTAATAAGGTGTAAATGGTTCTCTTCCCAAGCAATATGGAACTAAACCTTTATCAACAACAAAAAAAAAAAGTTTCAAAGCACCATCTTATGAAAGAATTGCGTATTATTGTTCCCTTCCCCCTGATCTCCTCTTCCTTATTTTCAACCTAGTGATCATATTTATCCCCCTTCTACAAATCACCATCTTATGAAAAGAATGGTGTATTATTTGTTTCTAAACATTATTCTTGATTTATTTGCTTCTACATCCTTTAATTTAATTTCTCTGAGGGCCTTAGAATTATTATACAACAATTTTTTGGTATCTTCCCCTTTGTACTGCATCAATTTTGGTATCAGATACAGGTTAAATCAACTGGTTCCCTTTCTGGACTAACTCGGATCTTTGTTGATCTGAAAAACCGAACAGACTTGATTGAAACATCATAGAAATCAGTCAAGAGGACGTATATAATGAATTGATTTCTAGGTTGGATAAGTTTGAAGGTGGCCTAGATGCCAAATTTGATGCCATTATGATTGTTCTTCAAGTGAATGGGATTATTACTTCAATTCCCATATAAGTTCTAAAGCCCGAGTCTATAAGTCAAACAATAGCTCGAAAAAAATAAAAGGCCAAGAAACGGAAGAGATTAAGGTGGAAGAATTCTTGCAAAGATTTCATACTTGGACCTCCTCCACTTTTCATGTTGCAAATCATCACTAAAGGCAAGATTTTGCCAAAGCCGAAAAGATTTTAGCTCGAGCAAAAACACAGAAGTGGGCCAAATCAAGATCAAAGTCCAAGAAACCATTAAATCCACAAGGTACATGCAAGTCATCAATCCTCAAACCTCCACCACATCATCCACTACTTTTGAAGAATCTAGACCATTTCATTGGAAACTGTGATGGAGAGTGACCGCATCAAAATTCGAGGTCGAATTTCTTCCCACCCCGGGAGAATGATGCAGACAACATTATGTGACTTATGTATGTGCCACCACACAAGAAAGCAAGGTTCAAGTCTTGTGTTATGCATGGATTGTTTTAATTATTTAAGGGATGGGAAATTATTCAACTCTTGTGTTATGCATGGGTTGTTTTAATAAGGCCAATAGTGTCATGGTTAGTTTAGTTTTTTGGGGGGGTTTTAGTTGTAATTCCATTTTTCACTCTAGACCTAACTTTTCTATGGTTGAAACTTGACTTTTTGGCTTGATTTTGGTGTCATTAGATAGGTTATTCAGTTACTTTTCTAACGAGACCAAGATTGCACAAATCCAAGGTGATTTGGGAAAGTTATGACAAAATTACCAGGGGGTGTCAACAAAAACGGAAATAGTGTTTTTTTTTTAAGTTTTAAGAAGTTTCCATTTTTTGCAACTTTATAATTGTTTGTAAGCCTATTTAAAGGTAACCTCTCCATAATTTTATAGTAAAAAATAAACAAATTTTTGAAGATTTGGGTGTTGCCAAGGTGTGGCTAGAGTAATGTTCTCCTTTCCAAGGGTTGATGCCATCTCCCAGACTCCTCTCTTCTCTCCATGTGGGTTGTAGCACCCTAGTGCACTTGTGAGTATCCACCTCATCCACCCTTTTTCTCCAAGTTATCTCTCTTATCTTCTTCTCTTTTTACTTTTCTCTTATTTTCTTATTCTCTTCTCTTTATTTCTCTTTTCTTCTTCTTCTTCCTCTTTTTAAACCTGCATTAAAGCACTTTCAAGTTTCTGAAATTTCGTGATTTAACCCATCAATTCTTGTCAGAATTTAATGAAATTTTAACTGTGGAACCCTGAAACATGTTAGAAACGGTCATAATAATTTCAGAATTTTCTGACAGATCAGAGTGGCATTTTGGTGATTTTCAGATTTTCTGTCTAAAATTACAAAAATAAACTTTTAGGCTTTTTTCTTATATTTTCTCCTCTTTTTCTGTTTCAACTCCTTATCTTCTTTCTGTGATTTTATTTTCTAATTCTTAAATTTTCATAGCTACTTATTTGTTTTTAAACTCTATTATTGATTTATTTGCTTCTGTATCCTTTATTTCAATTTATTTGAGGGCCTTGGAATTATTCTACATTAATTTTTTGGTATCTTCCACTTTGTACTGTATCACCACCCCTTCAACTTTTCTCGAGGTTCAATTTGAAACTGAATTTATGTCTAGGAGGTCTCGTAATCAGGGGTGGCAACGAGCCGAGCTGGCTTGGTTCAGCTTGAAGTTTGGCTTGTCATGAGCCAAGCTTGAGCCTCATTTTAAGCTCACCGAGCTGAGCCCTCATTTTCTTCACTAAGCTCAACTCACTAAAATGTTGGTTTGGTTAATTTTTTAACTATACAAGTGTGAAAATAGTAATGTTTAAAAAAGACAAATTGGGATAATGGGCCATTAGGTTGTTGGGCAGCTTGAGTCACAAGCCTAAGCTTTGCTTTCATGTGACAAGCCTAAGCTGGGCAAAGCTCGGCTCATTACCACCCCTTGTAACCTCTATGGGCCTCGATTTTCACACAACAGGTGGGCCTTTAAAAAGGGGTCCACTCATCATGGTCAAAACCCAAGATGACTTAAGAGTCACCATCAATCCTTTTTACGATGTGATTGGACATTGTTATTTAAAATTGAACATTTTTGTTTTAAAATTCTTTAAAAAATTGGACTCCATTCAAACTAGTCAAGTCAGAGTTCAAGGTATGAACCAGGGAAGGTGTTAGGTACCCTAGTTCACCGGCATACGTAGTAACCTACTTGAACTAATTCAAATCTAGGGTCTATTACCATTTATGGTGAGCACAAATGTGGGTTCTATTTTGAAAAAAAAAAAACGTGTTATGCATGTGCAAGTTGATTTCCCTACTAGCTAGTGCATGTGTGTGCATAAGTGTATATAAAACATGCTATCTAATACAATTAAAAAAAAACTATTTTTTTAATTCAGAATGAGACATAATTTTGTATCAATATTCAACCTAATCATACCTAAAACCCTATAAAATTTCAATATCATTGGGTAATCCTAGGTAGAGAATCCTCTTTCGCTATTTAATCATTGAAATTTAAGTTCTCTACTGAAAATAGAGGTTTTAATCTATCAAACCATCACTGTTTTCAACAAAATTCTACAAAATATGATCTACACATAATTATCAACTCTCATATTAAATTTCATAAATTTTAAAATTTCCAACCATAATTTTCTGATTTTTTTTATGGAGCAACTTGAAATTCTTGCTTTCAGCAATCCAAAAACCTAAAAAGTTCCCTGCCAATCCAACCCACCGAAACACATCAGAAATTAATAAAATTTTACAGAAAGTCTTATTACATCAAATATTAAATACAATAAAAGTTATAGATTCTTTGGAGACTTATAAGTTAATTCTTTAAAAAGTTCTTTATCTATCATATGCATAGATTTTCAGGGTCTACAGAACACATCCAAATTCATCACTCTTTGGACTATTTCTACTACTCTAAAAATCTACAAAAAAAAAATCAAAAACATTAAAACATTATAAATCCAAAAATACAAGTTTCACATAAAAATTGTGATTTCACTAAAAGTTATATTGATTTAAAGTTTGGTTGCTCAAGAACTCGAAACAGACAACAATATGTCCAACATTCCCATGACTAATATTTGATTACTTAAACACGACATAAAAATTTTAAAAAATATATCATAAACATACAAAAAAACTAAACCTAAAATTCATTTTAAACTTCATGCAAAAAGTACATCCTTAAACCTATCATTAAAAATCAAAATCATAGGGATTTTACAATTTCAGACAGATACAAACTCACAGAAACTTTAATTCATAATATTTTGTATATTAAAAATTAAATTGACATGAATTGAATAAAAAAATTCAATATATATCCTTATAAAATACAATAAGAGATGAGGAGGCTCATACCTCCTATGTTGCACGTTTGGATGTTAGGCTTCTTTGGGTAACAATGACCTATAAGGTTGCTTCCTAAGGCCTAAGAGATAGATAAAGAGGTGAAGGACAACTGTTTAGAATAGGAGGTGGTCGTCTATTTATAAGATTTTGGTGGTTTTTTATCTAAAAAAATAAGTGAATGGAAGAGTATGTTAGACCAAAGGGAGAATGATTGGAGAAGAGATTGGGAAATTAAAATGAAGCGGCTAGGTAAATTTAGGCACAGAGAGTTGGTAAGCAAATTTATCCAAAATTTGAATGATCTTTGCTTATGTAAAGGTCAGATGACAATATGACATGTCAATTAAAAATGGAAGGAGGGTGATAAAATATCCAAATGTGGAATGAAAGTGTGACAAGAGTGCTAGACACATATAAGGCATGTGGACCAAAAAGAGTAAGATGATATGGATTCAGGTGTGTTGACTAATGCCAAGTATTTGTTTTTCCAACCTAAGATGTTTGAGTATAGGTGTAGACTAAAGCTAAAAAGGAAGGCACTAGGTTTAAGGGGTGTTTGGTCATGGGTTTTAGGCTAAAGGGGTGTTTAGTTCCAAGTTTAGACTATTATTAAAGGGTGTTGATGGGTTTGTGTTCAAATCAAAATGAAGAAAGGTTAATGGGGTGGCAACACGAGTTAAGAAAAATAGATTTTTGCTACAGCGTGTCACAGGGTATCATAATATGATACACTTATATAGAATCTTCTTGATCCTAATTTGGAAGGTTTAACAAAACACAACACCCTGGCCAAATCAATGGAGCTAATTATCATGGTGGGGTCAAATTTTTTATCTAAGATCACAAGGTACCATATTACCTTGAGATTTAAGAGGGTTTAGGAGTGTAATTTGAAAGTCACGATCATTCTACACAGGTTTAGGGGCATGTCAAATCTATTTGCAGTGTCTAACTAACCATCCAATGTGTATTTTAAAAGATTTCAAATCGATGGGTGATATTCGTCAAATGTTGACAATTAGACCCTCTATTCCAAGGTTTTGGACCATTCCATATGCATCTGTGATGTCCAATTGATTGTCTAGTGCTTGTATAATGAGATTTAGTGGTCCACCTTTGATGCGAGGTATGACCGTAATTTCGTAACTCTAGATGTGGTCAGATTCGAGATAACCATTCAAAAAACTAGGAAATAAAAGAAAATATAAAATGATGAATGAAGGCTCAAAAGGATCTTTGAGATTAATCAAAAGATTGGAATTCCAAACTATGAAGGTATAAAAATGGCCTAAAGTTGGGGGGTTGTCCAATTGCCTTGGATTCACACGAACCATTCTAGAAAATTGGTGTGGCCCATTGAAAGAATCCTCTAAACCTTAAGTCAAAATTTGGTGCTACTAGATACCCCTCTTTGGCATGAATTACTCGTCAACTAACAACCAAGATTAAAAAACATCAGCTGATTTTGGCTCAAAAATCAGATTAAGAAATATTGACTAGTTATAAATAAATCGTGAGTTGCAAAGAAACAGTTTTCTAGTTGGTATTTATTGTAAAAAGACAATCTATCAAGTTAAAAAAGCTCATGTTTTGGTTGGTTATCCTTCTACGTGATCTAAGATGGAAAATTCTACAAATTATAAAGAATTTTGGATACTAATGTCTCATGAAAAAATTTAAAATAATGAATATTTCCTTTTCCAGTTCACATGCGCATGTTGCTCTGGAATAATGTCTGTGCTGAAAAACTTAGAATGTTTACATGTAAGGCATCAATGCCTTGAAATAAAATAAAAAAATTTAAATACATTTTAATATTTTAAATTTTTTAATCTTTTACCAGAGTTTCAAAGCTTTTTACTTGTTTAATGCATTTTTAGATTTTAGATATTTTTACATGCTTTTTTTTTCAAGGCATCCATGCCCACATGTTGTAGACCTCCCATGTCTTTCAATAAGGGCACTATACCAAAGCAACATGCATACATGGATTAAAAAAAGAAATCTTTATTATTCTAAAATAAGTCATTAGGGTCAATTTTCAAAATTCTTTCCAAATTATAGAACTTTTCATTGCAAACAACGTAACATACTAACATGAGTCTTTTGGCTACACAGATTTTTTTTTGCAATAAATACTAACTAGAAAATTGTTTATTGATGACTAATGATTTATTTATAGCTAATCAATATTTCTTAACCTGAGCCAAAATTAAATAGTGTTTTCTAATATTTGTTGTTAATTGACGAGCAACTCACACCAAAGAGGCTATCAACACCAAATTTTTGCTTAACATCTACAGAATTCTTTTAATAGGCAGCACTAACTCTCTAAAATAGACCTTAAGCATCATAGGACTAAGGCAATTAGATGACCCCCTATCCTTAAGTCATTCTCATAGCCATCTTAAGCTGGCACTCCAATCTCTTGATTTTTCTTTAAGATCTTTGTAGGCCTTACTTCCTTCAACACCCTATCTTTCCTTCCATCCCCTAATCTTCTGAATGGTTCTTTCAAATTCAGCCACATCTAAAGTTGGAAATTATGATCTTACTCTTCACAAAAGTGGACCACCAAATCTCATCGTACAAGCATTGGATAATCAATCGGATGTCATAAATGCATCTAGAGTAGTCCAACACCTAGAATAGAGAGTATGATTGTTAAAATATGCTGTCAAAATTTGATAAATCTTAACCCTCAATTTGAAATCTTTCAAAATACACGTTAAATGTTCAATCAAGCACAGCAAATGAATCTGACATGTCCCGTGAAACCTGACCAGAGTGGCCACAATTTCCAAATTCCACTCCTAAACCCTCCATCACATGAGCTTCAATCTCGACCATCCAATTGAGTACCTTGAGATCTTAGATCAAAAATCAAAACCCACCATGATAATCAACATCGTTGATTTAGGTGAGTAGAGTCAAACATTCCTAATAAGAATAAAAAAAATTAGTATAGGTGCACACATAATGATGCCCTACTACATGTCAGATTAAAAACCTATTTTCCTTGACACGTATTGCCACCCCATTAACTCTCCATCATTTTAGTGTGAGCACAACCCATCAACATTGTTTAATCCTAGCATAAATTTGGAACCAACTACCTCTTTAGGTAAAAACGTATGACTAAACACCCCTTAAGTCTAGCCTAAAACTAGTACACAAACATCTCATTTTTTTACTTAAATCTAAACATATACCCAAACACCTTAGGTTGATAAACCACATACTTGGCATGAGTCCAATACACCTAAATCCACAATACCTTGCTCTTTTTGATCCATGCCATATACCCTACTGTGTTCAGCAAACTTTCATTTTACATTTGAATGCCTTATCACCCCCATTCCATTTTTAGTTCACATGACATTATCACTTGGTTTATACATTGACAAAGACCATGCCAACTTTAGGTAAGTTTACTCACCAACTCTCACTTCCAAATATTACCTAACCACCCCACTTTAATGCAATCATCTACTCTCCAATCATTCTCATTTTGATCCAACATACTCCCCCGTTCACTCATTTCTTTAAATAAAAATCCACTAAAATCTTATAAATAGAGAATCACCCTTATATTCCTCCAAACGGTCAAACAGTCCACCAAAAAGACCCCATTCTCTACAACTCTCCTTCACTCCCTTTCTCTCTCATTTTCTATCTCTTAGGATTTAGGAAGAAACTTTAACAAGAGGTGTTGCATATGAAAGCCTAACATACAAATGTGCAACATAAGAAATATGATCTATTAGAATATAGATTAATTTTTTTTATTCAATTCAATTCTTGTAAATTTGATTTTTAGCATCAAAATATTATGAATTAAATGAGTTTCTATGAGTCTATATCTATCTGAAACTGTTAAATCCCTATAATGTTTGATTTTTAAAGAAAAGTTTAGAAATGTACTTTTTGCACAAAAATTAAATGAATTTTAGATTTAGTTTTTTTTTATATTTTTTGACATTTTTTATTTTTTTAATAATTAAATCTTGGTTGTGGGAATGTTGGACAGATTGTTATCTGTTCCAAGTTCCTGAGCAACCAAACTTCAAATCAATATAACTTTTAGTGAAATTACTATTTTTGTGTGAAACTCGTTTCTTGGGATTTCTAAGACATTTTTAATTTTTCTGATTTTTTTTTGTAGAATTTTATAGTATATAGTCCTACTAGTGATGAATTCGATGGGTTCTATAGAGACCCTAAAAGTCTATGCATATGATAGATAAAGAACTAAAGATTTTACTGATTTCAATATTTGATGTAATAAGACATTTTAGGCTTATGAACTGTTGAAAACAGGAAGTCCGGGTAGCTGTACCAAAAAAAAATCAGAAACTACAGCTAGAAATTCTAAAAAAGAATATAAATTTAATATTAGAATAGATAATTATGTGTAGAATTTCAGGGAAAACAATGATGGTTTGATTAATCAAAACCTTCAATAGAAAACTCAGAATTTTAGGGACTAGATAGCAAAAGAGGATTTTAGCAAAAACCTTACCTAAGATTACCCAATGAAATTGAAATTTTACCGGATATTAAGCAATGATTAGGTTCAATATTGGTACAAAATTTTGTGTCATTCCAAATTTAAAAACCTATTATTTCACATGACGTAGCTTAAACAACTTATTTCTTTGTTTAATTATAATAATAATTATTTTTGATTTTTTTGGCTGCAAAATACAAAATTAACAAATAT
>JAOXJP010149422.1:0-13152 GCA_025762735.1 Platanus orientalis | reverse complement strand
ACTATTCCAATGAATTAAAAAACAGGCGTTGAATAAGAAAACAAGTGTTAATCCTTTTGCCTATAACTATTCCAATGAATTAAAAAACAGGCGTTGAATAAGAAAACAAGTGTTAATCCTTTTGCCTATAACTATTCCAATGCTTGATTGTCTTCTAAACGCCTATTTTTAAATTTAATTAAAAACAAGCATTGAGGCAAGAAATAGGCGTTAGGCCTAATTTCTGCAAGAATGTTAATTTTCACTACAAAATGACATTTCTAACCTTATGCTCATGCTCATGCTTATAGACATGGCCCACACATCGGTATAACCGGATGCATACCCTACCACCTCCACTAACTTCACAAATGCTCTAATTGCCCTTCCTCCCGAAGAATGGGAAATTTGGAAAAATCGAAGCCGACTAGGGGCAACATTAGCCTTAGCTTAAATCAATTTGGATTGGCCACTGATAGAGGCAGTCATTTCCTTCTAGGATCCGACATCAATGGTTTTCCACTTTGGAGAACAAGAACTCACACCTACTATTGAGGAGCTTGAATCCTTTTTGGATTGGAAACATTGTCTTGGCATCAATGCCATAATTCTAGTTCACAAGCTAAGTTATTTGAAAAGCTTCCACACGTTGAAAATCTCCAAAGCATCCCTAACCAAGGAGGCCACAGGAGAATATTTACACTGTCCTTTCAACCTTTTATTGGGAAAAGGTTGGAAGAAAGTTGATGACTTCAACAACCCAGTTAAATTCAGAGCATTCACCCTAGTTGTCTTGTGACAACTCTTGCGATCACATAGCTGTCATTACATCCATGGTATCTTACTCAACATCTTAGATCAACATATTCAAAAGAAAGCACTTGCACTTGTGATCATCTCAGAGACTCTCTAGTCTCTCATATTGTGCCTGACATCCTAGAGGCTGGCTATATGGTTGTCCAGCTTTTTTACAAGCTTGGTTATGGGAACATCTATCAATCCTAGCATCTTTCCTAGCTTATGTATCATAAGATCTAACACCAGCACAGATCCATGTCAAAAGCTGACCTTTGCCAAATAAAACAACCACATTAGGTTATCAGAAGTTACTAGCTATCATGGTTCCTGAACAGATTGTCTGGAGTGTCATGTGGCACAAAGCATGCAACCCACTCCTGGCCACCAAAGACCGCACTCACATGATTATCACAAGAGTCCATCAGAGCACTCCCTATGTACCTATACGTGCTCTTCGGCAATTGACACTTAGACAAGATCTTTTCGACTTTCCTACAGTCTTTGAAAATGTATACAAACTTGACCACCATACATCCAGCCATACACGGTCTATATTACTCTATGGGATAGCTCACATACCGGAGTCTCAGGACATCCACAACTAGTATCTGTGAAAACATAGGCCATGTAACCCGAATATGAGCATTGGCTTCTGCACAAGCTGCATTTACAACCTACTACACCCATGACATCTACTTCTTCAAATAAGAGGTAGTGCACCAAATCAACATCATCATCACATACAGAGCCTTTTCACACTCAAATAGAGTATGACCAAGCATTGTTAGATTTAGTTGAGGAACGGGCTTCACATGCCCAAACCAAAGCTACTCTAGAAGCTAAAATATTCTTACATACAAACCTCGAAGTCTCCCATGAGTGTACCCATCATTTGAATGAAACTTAAGCAAATCTCATTCACTCCTTGAAGGATGAGCTCAATGACAGTAGGGCTTCCAACAAAGACTTAGGATATGAAATGAGGCATGGTAACACAATGGATTTTGTACAATATCAATGGATACAGTCATGGTTTCATAAGCTCAGGGAACAGATATTCTCCTTGGGTTATGAACTAGTGCCACATCCACCGCCTCCAGTAATGCCTGATATCTAGCTTTTCATGTTTATGTTATCTTCTAATGTATTAGGGTAAGTACCCCCTCCTTTTGTAATCATGTTTTGACATATATATAATGTACAAAGTTTTTGTTTCCAAAATCTCGTAGTTCAGATAAAGGACATGAATTCACCTGAATGACTTGTGCACTTGTAAAGCACTTGGCTATCAATTATAAATGAGTATAAAGAATGAACCTCGCAAAATAAATAAACTATTTTTTTCTTTCAAATCTAGTTAAGCAAGCTACAATTGCTCTCCGAGACACTCTATTACAAAAGCAGAAAAAGGCGCAGTGTAGCAGAGCAATGGCCTATAAATCATCACCTCTTCCTACCATAAGCGTTATAATGCTTACTCTTCCAGAGACATTTATGGGAGATCCCCCTTTTTGAAGGACCGATACTAAAGACATCCCTTCAGAGGGATTCAAATTGGAAGTGGAGTAGTTAATGGGAGACTTCATGTCCCGGAATGGTTGGACATCTACCCCCATTTCTAGTTAATCTTCTTCATTACCTCAAACCTCCTTACCACCCCTTAGCCAACCTAGTACAAGTGAGCAGCCTCAAATTCCTACCCTCTCAGAGTTCGAGAAGCTGATGTTTGAAAACTTGATGAAACAAGGAGGGCCTCATAGCTGGAGTACAACATCTGAGCCTGTACCTCCCATTACTGCTGAATAGAATCTGCCACATAGCCGGTACCTTACATAAGGCCCTACTTATGTCATAGCCCCACTCTGACCCAAAACTTCATACATGCAGCTAGAGCACTAAACCATCTTTGACCTTGAAGAATAGTATGGGCCCTTGACATGAAGTAGAAAGGGAAAGGAGAAGGATGAGACTAGTGCACAAATAGCAAAGCTCACTACAGAGTTGGAACTGATGAAAGGGGGACAGTTCTCCATCTCTATGGATTTTGAGGATCTTTGCATTCATCCTAGAGGTGTGTTACCACCAGCCTTTTAAATGCCCAATGTGGAGAAATATGATGGCACCACTTGTCCTAGAATGCATCTCCACATGTACTGTAATGCTATGTTCCAATGGGGACATGATGAGCGGATCTTGATCCAGATGTTTGGCCAGAGCCTAGAGAAGAATGCAAGAAAATGGCTGGCAAGCTAAGAGAAGAGTAACATCAGTACATGGAGGGCTCTAACATGGTCATTCCTTAATCATTATAGATTTAACCTTGAATTACTCCCAACCAGGGAGGAGATTGAAGGAATGAGGCCAACCTTAAGAGAGAGTATCAGACACTTTGCTTACAGATGGAGATTGAAAACCTCTAACCTAAAACACCTAATGTCCAAGAAGTATATGATATCAACCTTCATGTAGACGCTAGGTCCTACATACGAATTGATGCTCTTGATTGCGTCATAGAACAATTTTGCTGAAGTTGTCAACAAAGCCGTAAAGGTAGAGTTCACCACCAAAGTAGGTTTGGTACCAGATGTACCTCTTATTCTGGCCAATTCCACAAGAAGCACACCAAAGAAGGCAGCCATCACCCTACCAAAACCCAATCTTGTGCAAGCTATTGAAGTCCCATGGTCCAGTCAGAACAATGGTCATGTTCTGCATCTACCACAACAGACTTCAAGCTACCCTACAGCCATGAATATCGTCCCTCTTCAAACACAGTAGTTTTACCAACCCAAGTACTCGGGGGGGCCCAGAAAAGAAAATAAGAAAAGAAAGTTCACTCCTCTGCCCTACTCTTATAATTACATCATGGAGTATCTCATTAAGAAGAAGTTGTTGCAGCTTATTGATCTAAGACCTCCACCTTACCCTCTGTCCTACCGCTACAATCAAGCGGAACATTGTGAGTACCATCAAACTCCAAGACACACCCTCGATAGGTGTTTTTGTTTAAAGCATGACATTCAAGACTTGATTGATGAGGGTAAAGTATCATTCAATCCTACACCCACCAATCCTCCATTAAACACTAACATCATCCAAGACCCCCTCCTTGATCACAAGCTATCAGAAGAGATCAATATCATAGGTACCACTAGCATCCAATTCAACCTTACCAGTTTCATTACCAAAATCTCAGAGCCAAAGAAAGTTATTTTCCTGCCTGACAACAACCAAGTATCCACCATAAATGGATACCACCCTGAGCCTATTCCCCCTCCTGAATACAAGCATTTGCTCACAAACATGTTGAATACGGCCCCAAACAGCCCTATCATAATTCTTCTCCCTAACATTAACATATATGGGGAAGGTTTAGTAACTTATGACCCCTTTTCATCACCCCATATCATCCCACCACCATCATTATATACCCAACTTCCCAACCTTTCATCCCCCTATCAAGTCATCAACATTCCCTCACCAACTAGAATCCAATACCTGTTGAATAGAGTTCATTTGGGTTATCTAGTCAGAGAAGTGGTAGATCTCAAACTTTCAAAAGATGAGTTGGAAGAGTTCACAGACTTTATTACTCGGTCTGGCAGAGTCTCCAAGCTAATCTCATATTTTCACCCTGAGGGTAAAGGGAAAGAAAAGATGATAGAAGAAGAAATAGAAATAGTGACACAAAGGCAGACCAGAGAAGCAGAAGAGAAAAAAGAGAATGAGATTTTTTAGGCAGCTGGTCGGAAGTCTTGTTCTTGATTGGACAATTATCCAAGACACCCACATAGGTCTCAATTTTAGGCCTCCTACTAACATTAGAGCAGCACAGAGAGAGATTCCTCAGTATATTCAGAAAGACCTTTATGGATGCCTCGACCACACCGGACAGATTGAAAACATGGTGGCTAGGGTATCCACACCACGAGTCATCACATTCTTCGAGGACGAGATACCCGAGGGTGACACCATGCACAATAAAGCTATCTACATCACTACATGTCATTATGACATGTGTATTCCCCTCACCTTGGTAGACAATGGATCAACTTTAAACATTTATACCAATGACACATTGGATACATTGGGGGTCCCCTCAGACTGTGTTAGACCCAACCCTTTGTGACATACGGGCTTTTGACAATTCAATGAGTTGTGGCCAAGGAGAAGTGTTCATTCTTGACATTGCTAAGTGTGTAATCCTAGAGGGTGTGAGTAGGATTTAATCAGATTTTAATTCTTTTTAATTCCTTTTACCCTAATCTTAATTAGGTGAGTTAATTAACGATGTTCAAGTTTAATTTAACTCACTCAATGTGCTTGGTGCTCAAATGCTAATGATTGCAAGTATAGAAATGTAAAAAACAATCACATAAAGATGACACACCACAACACAAGAATTTATAGTGGTTTGGCCACACCGAGGCCTACGTCCACTTTCAACTATTCAATTTTATTAGTCAATCTTGTACAATGATTACAAGGTAATGAGAAAACCTTAATTTCATGCTTGATGTCTCTAGTAAGCACTACCTTGGTTGTCTTTGAGCTAAGGCCTTATAATTTGTTACACAACGTCTCCAATCATTGACACCAGGGTAAGGTATATGTGCATACCTTAAACTACATGCTTAGTGTCTTCGACAAGCACAACCTTGGTTTTCTCTAAGCAAAGGACTTACTCTTTTTCACATAGTGTCTCTAACCATTGACTCAAGGGATTAAGTATGAATACCAAGCTGGTTCTCAATAACCGAATATGGTAAATATGGTTTGAGTAAGGGAACAAGGTTCTAATACAATATGGCTCTCAAACTAGCCAAATATATCAATATGGTCAACCAAGGGAAACAATGTCCCTATATGGAGAGTGGCTCTCACTAGCCAAGTATACCAATATGGTCACTAAGGAAAACTAAGTCCCAATGTAGAGAATGGCTCTCACTAGCCAAATATATCAATGGAGTAGTCTCTACTTCTGCACAAGGGAGTGTGTGTGAGTGCCTCTAGAGAAGGCAAGTAATCAAGTAATCACACAACCAAGCAAGCCTCTATATAGGCAAATATAAGTGAAGCACAAGAGGAACAATATCTCAAGGGAACCAATGTCCCAATGTAGAGAATAGCTCTAAAGTAGTCAAATATAACAAGTGTATGGTGTCTACTCAATACCAAGGGAGTGTGTGAATGTCTCTAATGAAGGTAAGTATGCAAGTAAATCACACAACTAAGTATAGCCTCTAGAATAGGTAAATATAAGTGAGACTTATAAGGGTTTTATCTCTTGGAATGGTTTTCCAAGGATTTGTAAGTAGAGTAGTGGTATAGATATACAATAAGCAAAAGCTAACCACAAATTACCTACAATGTAAACAAACTCTAAAATATAAGCAAAAGTTTTACCTCAACCTTTTAGGTTGGGAGTTTGTATGCTTGGAGATGTGGGAGCACAATCCTTGATCTTCCTCCTCTATTCTCTTGCAAATGAACCCTCCTTTGTGGCCACAAGAGAGAGACAAAACTCTCTTATTCTCCTTTGGAATCTTGGAAGCTTGAATGAAAGTGTAGAAAAAGTGAAACTTGTAGAGCTCTTCTTCTTGCCCAAAAACCCTTTTATTTCCCCTTTGTTACTCCTCTTGAAAGCCCTTTTCTAAATCCCTTGAATGCTTATGTTTAAAAGGGAAAAGTTTGCTTTTATAGTTGGAAGGAGAATCCACGGCCTTAGGATAGACATATGGAAAATAGAGAGGCATTTTGAGCCTTTAGATGAACCAAAACAAGGTTCAAATTTCAAAATTCGTTCTTTAAATTTCGTGTAGAATTTTTTGCCAAAAATGCCTTCTAAATTGATTTGGCTTTTTGAAATCAGTTTAAGGTTTTGGAAAAATTTCCAACACTCATGCAGGAACCGATTTGGCCCTATGAGTTTTGCTATCGGCTAAGAGAAATTTTTGCCAAAACTCATATCGAAACCGATTATGGTTTTCATAATCGATTTGGCCAAATTGATTGCAAAAAATCATAATTGATTTCAAAATTTTTGGAAATATTTTTTTGAGTTGATAGTTTTGAGTACTCATGGGTTCTGAGCAGATGTTAGGATCAAAAGTTATGGCCATTTTAAGTTGAAATGTCCATACCCATTTCTCAGTTCATTTTTCAATGGAGGGTTTTTTGAGCAATTGCACCTAGGGTCATACATTGGTCTTTATGCCTTTATAGGATCAAACTTTAGTCTTTGGGGGTCTCTTAGAGTAGCCACACAATACCCATTTGGTTTTATCCCTGATTTACCTTTCGGGCTCGAAGATGGTGACATGGTATTTCCTTAGTACTTCTCTTTGGCTCATTGGGTTCTTTGCTTGATATGCCTTGGCTTGTAGCACTTGAACCTCTTCCTTGTCATGGTGATTGTCTCCACACTAAACACTCATAGGCTCACTTATTATACATAACACACAGCCTATCACCTAGACTTGGAATGAAATTGAAAAATTATATAATGACTTAGCAATCTCCCCCTTTGTCAATTTCATATCAAAACCCAAAATATAAGAATTCAATAATCATTAAATAAATGGACTCATAGTGTGGGGACCATATGTACACTTCAAGGAAACTTTAAGGCTCCCCCTTGGTCCTTGGGCTTGTCAATACCTGTCATCTTGCATCACAAAACTTATACCCATCTCATATGCCTTTTGGATATATAAACATAGGAAACATGAACTAAGGCATGATATGCATAATATTTCTTCCCGTTTTGGTCATGAAAAGACAAGGGGCTAGTCACTAGCAAGGATCAAAAAATAGTATTAACATGCCAAGAATGAAAGTATATGTGATCCAATGATATAATGACAAGTATGCATAATGAAATTAGGTTTGTGCCAAGTTTGACTGTTTACAGTCCCCCTAAGTGTGTACGCCCCATAGTTTGACCTTAGACAAGGGGCTAGTCAATAGTATGGATCAAAAAACAATAATAACATGTCAAGAATGAAATTATATCTGATCCAATGATAACATGACAAGCATGCATAATGAAGTTAGGTTTGTGCCAAGTTTTAGTGTTTACACTCCCCTTAAGTATGTACGCCCCATAGTTTGACCTTAGTCATAAGACTGCCGCTGCCTATGTATTCCCATATATATAGCACTCTAAGAACCAATACTCCTAAGCTTACTCCCCCATAAGCTAGTAATCTCTCACCATATTTTCAAGTTGTACTTCTCCCTTTTTTTGTCATAAAAAAAGAGGCCATAAGAAAACACTACATGGATCCAACATACGAGTCCTCATGCCTTGTGCTTTGAGTCAAAAGCCATGCAAACACAACCACAAAACAAACACCTTTCTTATGCCAATTGAATGAGATATGAGCAATATAAAGAGAAATTACATGAGATACAAGTAGGTGCTTTAAATTCAATAAATTTTTAGTTTTGTGTTCTTTGTTTAGTGGTTGCTCCCCCTATTTGAGTGCTCCACATCCCTATGAGCATGGTTGTAACTCCCCCTATATATGTAAAGTGACTTCCCCTGACTTTCACACCTCATAACAACCACTTAGTTAATGGATTTAAATTATTCCTCCTCCTTTTTGGCAAAAATTAATAAGATATGAAATAAACAAACCATGAACCAAATAAGAAAAGAGAAATTAAGCAAGATGAAATCTATTAATAATAAAAAAATTTAAGTACATCATCTAGCTTTTGAGGCTACAATTAACCACTAAGGGACTTCCCTAGGCAACATAGTGAAATGCAAGCTTCAAATATAGCCCGGATAGACTCTATCCTAGCCATAGGAGCAAATGAATCCTCAAATTTTATACTTCCTATTTGGGCATACCCATTGGCTACAAGTCTAACCTTGTTCCTAGTTATAGTGCCATGATTGTCATGTTTGTTTCTAAATCTCCATTTTGTTCCAATGACAATCTTGATAGAGGATCTTTTAGTTAGGAACCATTCATCACTCCTCTTGAATTGGTTGAGCTCATGTTGCATGGCATTAATCCAATTCAGGCCATTTAGTGCCTTTTTTTTTTTTTACTTTCGAAGGCTCTATCTTGGAGATGAAACAAAGATGTCTTCTTATTTTCACTCCATCCTTTGGATCACCAAGGATATCATTAGGTGATAATTCTTTTGTGATCCTTTTCTCCTTAGGATGAGGTTAGGCTTCATCATCCTTGGAGCTTTGTTGTGATGAGAGTTCATGTTGATCCTTTATCATCATACCAATCCGAGAACTTGTGGTTCTTGAATTCCCTTCCATGGTTTCTTTGAATGTGCTTGATGGAGAGGTCCTTGAAAACTTGAGTTCTTTTACAACTCATTAAAGGCCTCGGATTTCTCTCTTAGGAATGCCACCCAAGTGAAACATGAGAAATCATCCACCACTACCATGACGTACCTTTTACCTCATATACTCTCCATTCTTGTTAGACTGGCAAAGTCCATTTAGAGAAGTTTTTAGAGGTCTAGATTGCCCTACTTGGTTTGTCTATTTTTTAGGGACTCTAGTTTGTTTGCCCATTTGACAACTTTTGAACATAAGATTGTCAAATTCAATCAACCTAGGCAAGCCTTAAACTATTTTCTTCTTTCTTAGCTTAGATAGGTCTCTAAAGTTGATATGACCTATCCTTTGATGCCAAAGATTGGTATAATCTTTTTGAGACATACTACAAGTATCCAACTCATGCTTGTTGGGTTTTATGATAAAGCACTTGTTGCTTATCCTTAACCTTTTGACAAGGAATTTATCACTTCCCTTATCCTTTATCTCACACATGTCCTTCACAGAGTGCACACCATAACCTTTATCATAGATCTGGCTTATGCTAATTAGATTGTACTTTAGACCTTGTACAAATAGGACATTGGTGAGTGTGGGGATACCATGGACCTCTACGATTTCCTTGCCAATGATTTTGGCAATGTCTCAATCATCAAATGTGATACTCCCACCTTGACTTTCCTTAAGATTGACAAACAATGACCTAGCTCAGTCATGTGTCTAGAGCATCCACTATCAAGGTACCACCTTGATGTGCTCTTGGCTCTTAGAGCCATATGGATGACTAAGAATTTTAGCTCATCCCTCCTAACCCATATTTTTCATAAGATTTTTCCTTTTTGTATTTTGTAGATGGGCTAGATCCTTCTTCTTTTAAAGGTTTCTATTTTCAATATTTTGAAAATGGATTTTCTTGTTGACAATTTTTTCCATTAAGATTTTCTTGAAGTTAGGTGTTTTTGAGATTTAATGTCATTCATCCTCTTTCTACAATTATATATCATGTGCCCTTCTAGACTACAATAGTAGCATGGAAAGCTTGGTGTTCTAGGGACCTATGGTTGTAATTGTTTCCTCATACGTGTTTGAGCATGAGAGGATGATTGAGTTCTTCTAGGATCATTGGATTGGAAATATTTTTTCCTAGAAGATAGAGTATGAGAGCATTGGGGGGTTCTTCTAGCTTATCCTTTGGGATTTCTAGAAGTAGAGACATTTTCTTGAAATCCTTTAGAGAAAGAAGCCTTGTTGGCTTGAAAGCTATTCTATGTTACTTTTGGCATAGGAATAAGGTTGAGATTTTGATTCCCCAAAAACCTCACCTTGATATAAGGGTGTCTTGTCCTTGAATGAATTGCTTTGCTTCCTTTCTACCCCATAGGACCTTTGTGATGGTCCTTGAGAAGACACTTTCACCTTACCCTTGTGGGAGGCTTGTGCATTAGCCTTTCCCATAGCTTTCACAAAGACATTTTTAGTCTTTTGTGAGGATAAAATGCGATTAACATTGAAATTGGATTTAAGTCCTCTCATATCCCCATGGTCTCTTCCCATAGAGGAATATCTTCTCAAATTTGTCATTTTCTTGCACTAGCATGGAAAGTGACTTCCTTTTGTCCTCCTCAAGCTCTTTAATTCTCTTAAGGTACTCTAGAGACTCCCTTCAATTCCATATCTCTTATGAGATTTTCCTTCCTCATATTATTTTCTTCCTTAATTTGTTGTTATGAATTGACAATAGGAAGAATATAGGTGGACAGAGTGATCTCAATAAACACATATGTCCGAGATAGGAATTATCCGTAATAGACATGCTAGTTAAGTATTATGGATCAAGATCAATGACCATTGCATAGATGAACATATTAAAACAAACTTCATGCATTGAAGCATAAGAATATGCATGATAGGTCATATAAACATAAGTGACATATAAGGACATGCCAATTAAGATCAATATGTCACTAGTGATCTAATGATGTGCATAATAGGCATAAGATCACTAAAAATAGTCTTTAGATGTACTTCTATGAAACAATACTCCAAGTGTGCTAAGGTGACTTTGACACATATAAATGTGAGTATGCCACATAAGAGTAATGCCATCATGATCCGTATGATAAACAATTAAGCACAATAGATCATGAATAGTCACATGCACACATCCTAGGCTAATTTTCCATATGCTTTTAAGATTTTGAGTTGTATTTGCTCAAGCAATAGAATCCAAGAATGTGAATTAAGATTTACCTAGTATGGCTCCACACATGTTTGGGACAATTGACACTTTTATTTTTCTTTAGTCAATTGATCTTGATAGATGACGAACACCTTTCATGCTTCCCTATCAAGGTGTTCAATCAAGGTTGATGCCATTTACCAAGACATATTCATTGATTGCTAGTTTGGCTTTGTTCCTTGAGCCAAGATCATCTAAATATCCTTTTATGATCTTTTTAAGTTCATTCCTTTAGGATTCTTTCAATCCTACTTGTAGGGCTTAAATCCAATCCGGATCATCTAAATCCTTCTTTCCTGTGACCTCTATCTAGTCATCTTCATTGTTAAGATATCATCTTGACATGCTCTCACTCCAAAATAGGATATGAGTTCATCTCTCTTTGCTCAAATCTTCTTGATCCATCTTTCTTAGATTTTGATCTCTTAGGTGGATCATTTTCTTTTTCTTTTGAAAATAATGTTTGGGTTCTAAAAATTGATTTTTCCTTTTTAGATTTCTTGTATCTTGAGTCTTTTGGGAATAAGTTTGGTTTATTCTCCTAGACTCTTAGAGACTTTGGGCATGCAAGTCCCTTTGCCACTTGATGCATCCAAACTTTATATGTCCATCCAATCCACAATAGTGGCATGTGATTAGAGGTTTTCTAGAAGTTGAGTCATAACTTCTAGAGGTTGAGTCGTAGCCTATTAATAGGCTATGTACTTCCTCTCTTATTTTATAATGAGTAAGAGTTTTGTTCATGAAAGAAGAACGTCTTTCACCATACATCATGGCTTATGGAAAGACATTGACCCTACTTTTACCTTTTGTAAAGGTATTCTTTATTCCCTTTTTAAAGGTAGAAGGTTGGATATTTCCGAAGCTAAATTCCAATCCTTTCCTATCACCACCTTCTTTGCCCTTTGTCAACATTTTCTCTAAATTTTCACTACCTTGGGCAAGAGAGCTGTCAGCACCCAAATTTTGACTCGGGTTAATAAATGGAGTCAGAAAGGTTCATTACAGCATGGGATAGGACCAATGTCTAGACACCCTTGAACTTTGAATAGACAGACATTCTCAATGGACATTCTGGTTGCAAACACAATGAAATCATTCTAATTCATCATAATCTTGAATTTGTCAACCTTCATAAGCCTTCCTACATTGAAGCATCAAAAGACTGAAAAATTATCATTTTACCCCTACACCTCTAAAAGCTTAAATCAAGCCCAATCAAGCCCCACTTTTCAACTTCTCTACATCAACAAAGACATCCTGAATTTTCCAACCTTCGTAAACCTCTCCACATTGAAACATCAAAAAGCTGACAAATTATCATTTTACCCCTACACCTCCAGAAGCTCAAATCAAGCCCAATCAAACCCTACTTTTCAATCTCTTCATTAACAAAGACATCTTGAATTTACCAACCTTCATAAGTCTTCACACATTGAAGCATCAAAAGGCTAGCAAATTACCATTCTACCCGTACACCCCCAGAAGCCCAAATCAGACCCAATCAAACTCCACTTTTCAACTTCTCTACATTAACAAACACATTTTGAATTTTCCAACCTTTATAAGCCTTCCCACATTGAACAATCAAAAGGTTGGCAAATTACTATTCTACCCATGTACCCTTTGAAGGCCAAATCAACCCTATTTAAATCCATTTTTCCCACAACTCACAAAATACTCTCCACAAAGAAGGCATCTAGGTCTTAGCCACTTTCGCTAGGCCTCTAGCATCAAAATCCCAAAAAGATGACCAATGACCATTTTACCCCTACACCTCTAAAAACTCAAACCATAGGCTATGAAGCCAACTTTTTAAGGA
>JAOXJP010149421.1:5536-27164 GCA_025762735.1 Platanus orientalis | reverse complement strand
AGCCTAATAACTAAAACCCTTAAAAATATATCAACTATTTACTTCATATTTGTTCCATCTTGATCCATTTCAGCACCTATAGGTATACGGCATCGAAGATTTTGGAGAGGATAGACATGGGTTAGGGAAGAATGCACTGACGATTATGACAACATATTGGAATTGCCTTTCTACTTTTTTCTTTTCCGAATATCTAAAATCCGGTCTAAAATCCGAATTTTTAAACGGTTAGGATACAGTATAGTTTTATAATATCCGTTAGAATAAGATACGGAAGCGGATATGCTCATACCTGGTCCGTATCCGGTTCGTTTGCAGCCCTACTCTCATCACAGGAACCAAGGAGGTATTGGCTTCTCACCAACGTGCATAAACCCGATGAATCTCTCCAAAGGAATCAATCTCTAGTTGAAGAAGGCACCAGCCGTATTTTCCAAGAGCAATTCTTTATTATTCATTGATTCAATTCATTGGCTTGTGGCCTCTTAAATAGATTACAACTTAGTCTTTAAAAAGAAACTTCTATAAAAAATTAAATCTCCTTTTACAAGTAATTCTAAAAAAAATAGCCTTCTAAATTTAAAAGATCAAATCTCCTAAATCATGATAGCTTGAGAATATCTTATAGGATTCTTCCGTAAGGTTGTCATACAACTATCATGGGACCCACTTTATTGACTAAAATCTACTTCTAAAACTACTCCTAAAGAGTTGTCATCCAACCCTCCATGGGACCCACAAACTGACTTTTTAGACTCTTGAATTCTGCAGGATTTTCTTAGCTGTTAACCCCTACAAATTTACCAAAAAACCCTTGATATTAAGCCTTATTATAAACTACCATTGCCATTACATGTGGATCCCACTTAATCTTCCATGTCCGCATCACTACTTGCCAAGGTGTTGGCAAGATGTATGGAGGCCGTGATGCCTTCCATCATTTCGCCATTCCAAAATGCGCTCGTTAGAGGGCGCCAACTATTTGACAGCTCACTCATAGCTAACTTGTGCATTGATTTCTGGTGTAAAGAGAAATTGCAGGGGATTCTGTGGCACATCAACATGGAGAAGGCATATGACCACGTTAACTGGTCCTTTCTTGACTGGGTGTTGGAGCAAATGGGCTTTGGGGAAGAGTGGCAATTATGGATGAGTGTTTATATATCTATGGCCTCTTGCTCCATTCTCCCTAATGGGTCATTAGTGGGATTCAACAGAGGCTCTCGGGTATTAAGGCAGGGTGACCCCTTGTCCCTTTTTTTGTTTAACGTGGTCATGGTAGGTTTGGGTAGGCTGGTGTGCAAAGCTGAGAGGTCAAATCTACTTCATGAGTGCTCAATTGGAGAAGCCAGACCCAAGGTTTCGCTTCTTCAGTTCGTAGACAACTCCCTCTTCTTCCCTTCAAGCCTCGGAGAATTATGCGAGGAATCTCAGATGCATTCTGCTAATGTTTGAAGTGGTTCTGGTCTCAAGGTGAACTCCAAGAACAAGATGGGGGTAGGGAATAGTCCTGTCCTGCAGCTTTTGGCGGAGATCTTGGGGTGTCAGGTGGCTTTTCTTCCTTCTCTTTAGCTCGGGCTACCCCTAGGGGGAGGGGGGGAATCACTGTGCTAAAAGTCTCTGGAACCTTGTGATGGTAAGAATTGAGCATCGGCTAGCCGGGTGGAAGGGCACATATCTATCGAAGGGAGGCAAATTAACCCTCATCAAGAGTGTCTTAGCTAATCTTCCTGTTTACTACCTGTCTCCTTTCCGGGCTCCCACTTTGGTGTTGCAGATGCTGGAAAATCTCTGCAGAGACTTCCTATGGAATACAGAAGAAGGGGATTGCAAATTTCATATTGTTAGTTGGAACAATGTTCGCAGGCCGGTTGATCAAGGTAGTCTTGGCAATAAGGAGCTGAAGCTGATGAACAAAGCTCTCCTTGCCAAGTGGTTTTGGAGGTTTGGTGAGGAACCCAAAGCCCTATGGAGAAAGGTCATCGCAGCCAAATGAGTGGAACGGGATAAAGGTTGGAACAGCCGCATGCCTACAGGTTCATATGGGTCAAGTCTTTGGAGATCCATTTATGTAGGGAATGACTACCTTCAGAGGTTGGTGACATTTTGGGTGGGGAAGGGCAATCGGGTCCTGCTCTGGCAGCACACTTGGTGTGGCCACACTCCATTGAAGTTTGCCTTCCCGGACATCTTTGTTTTGGTTTGTTTTCCCAAGGTCATGGTAGAAGAGCATGTCTGTTAGTGGCTTCACAGGTTTGGGATCTGAATTTGTGATGGAACCTTAATCATTGGGAGGTGCTGCCTGCCTCTTGCCTTCTTATGAAGTTGGACTGGGTTGTGTGTGCTGATCAGCTGGAGGAAGATTGCAGGTTATGGCCTTTTGATCCTCAAGGTCAGTTTTCTGTCCAATCCATTCAGTCAGATGGTCTCTTCGGAGGTAAGTGATCGTTCTCTCTCCCTTATCTGGAAGTCAAAGCTCCCTTCCAAGGTCAGCTTCCTCCTGTGACTGGTATATATGGGGAAGACCCTCACTCTTTGACAATCTGGCGAAGAAAGGCATATCTTTTCCTAATAGATGCTGCTTGTGTGGAACAAATGAAGAATCAGTCCAACACTTGTTTATTCACTGCCCCTTCTCTGTAGTGTGGGGCTTCTTCCTGGACCGGTTTTAATTGAGATTCCCTGTGTCTCAGGTAAGCTCCCCGTCCCCAGGGATCGTGTTAGGCTTTTGGGGGGTTGGTTTGTATCTCTAATGCATCCCCCCCACCCCATCTCTTGTTTTTTTTCCTGCTCTTTTAATAAATTACCTTACCATCTTTTAAAAAGATCATTGACTTATCTACAGCAGACTGAGTTAATCAACATATGAACAAATCTTATTCTTCCATTTTGGGGTACATTTTACCGTCTTTTAGTTCTTACTATGAACAAAAGCTCTTGTGATTCCGCTCTTCTGGAGTTGAACAATATTTATCTTGCAACTGACACCGGCTGTTTCTTCTTTTGTCCCCAGGCAAGCTAGTGCCCGTAAGGATATAATGACAAGTTGAGACTAGGACCCAGCTGGCAGGTTTTTGAGAGCATAATGTCATTTTTGAGGCAAGGCCATGATAAAAGGAAGAAAATTCCTGTTTGGGCAGTCTGAAGTGGAATTTTCCTTTGCAAGAAAAAAACCTGTAACTGCTTATATGCAAATACAAAAAAGGGTCTTACTTTGTTTGATTTTGATAACTAGATTAGGATATTTCTACTAGTATATTCTTATCTTATTAATTAGCTAATAGGATGGCTAATTTTGTACTTGTATTGAGTAATTAATTAATTAATTTTTATTTGTTTTTGTCTTTGTGTTTCTTCTTTTTTGGTGTGTGCCCTCTTCTTCCTCTTTAGGGACCATCTCAGTACTCAATTAGAGAGATAATTTGACTGCTCGCCCCAACCCGAAGCCATCAAATTAGGGAGGTTTATGCAATCACTTTTGCCATTCATTACTTTCTAAGCAGGGAGACTGATTATTTTCTGAATCTATGTACATGTGAAACTAGGATTGATTCGTGGCTCTCTGTTTTTCTCTTTCACATGGTGGGTAACCACATGACAGTATCTCCATTGCCACGTGCGGTTTGTAACATCACAAGTCACTGTCATCTCGTGGAGGCCTCAACGTTGAGTCTCCTCACAGCATGAGCTGCATTGCTCGTCAATCCATGTAAGTAAACTCAATTTCTTTGCCCCTAAAGACATCCCTTGATCTCACTTCCACAATATTCCCCTCAACCCCAAAATACCCCAGAAAATGTGGCACGGATTTTGTCCGGTGTAGGCTCCCTACGCCGTTGGTCCACTGGGTGTCAAGGGGCAGATACATCAGCGCCAAAAAGTGATTTACACTTTTTGGGGGGCATTTTTTTACTTTTCAATGCTGATGTTTCTGCCCCCAGACGCCCAGCGGACCTATGGCTGAACGCTGGACAAAATCTGTGCCTCAGAATCTGGGCTGATCACAGAATCAACTCAGTTGAGTCTTTCTCCCCTTACTCAGTCACCTGAGTCATCTCTTATATTTTCACTTTCGGTTACTTTTTTCAGTAACCCAAGTTGGCGTTAGTTTATCTTGGTTGAAATTGTAACCCCCGTTGTCATTGAAACATGTTGAGATGGTTTCAAAGTATTCCGGAGAAAGAGAACTCTGGGCCCTTAAAGGATATGTTCAGTTGAGAAAATGGGATCGATGGGTGTCCAAAATACGAGTTCCAAAAAGCCAATTGAGAATTTAGTTGGATCTTATTATGATCCACCGGAGAAGGTGGCTCCAGCTTATGACTGGGTATTGGATTCTTTTAGGTCCTCTCTGGTTGCCATGAAAAGCTGGCTTTTCCGATGGTTTTCTCATGATTTATTTGTTTTTTTGTTTCTTGTGGAATTTTCTTTTCTATTCTTTTTATCCTTTTTCTATTCAAATCAAGGCAACCGGACACACAAATCACAAATTTGAGAGATTTAAAGCAAAACTCTAGAAAGATAGGTATGCAGATACGTTATATGAGATGGCTTATGATATGGATATAAATATAAAGATATAATCAAACATAGAACTTTTTTTTCTTTGGTCAAGGAGCCACTAGGACCTGTTGCTGCATTATAGATGAATGTCAATGCAATCACTTGTGGAATGCTGTTAGTGAGTTTTGAACCCATGCGTCTCTATTGGAGAGCTGAAACCAGGACCATCTCTCCTAGAGTGACGCTGGTGAAATTAATGTAATTTGTGGGCCCAATTTTAATATGGATCTCGCATTTGGATGCATTATCATGTGACACGTAGGATTTCTATAATGAAGCCGGCAGGTCAGTTGGCTTAAAAAGGTGGCCTGATATCCTCTGCAACACCCCCTTCTGCAACGCATGAGGGCCGAGGCAGAGGGGGGGGGGAATCAATTCACTTTTGGAGTTCTCACTTCACCCCCTAAAAGTGAATTGACTCCCCCCCTCTGTATCAGCTCCCGAGCGTCGCAGAGGATATCGCCCCAAGGCTGTCCAAAGCGTTAGCTAGGAATTTTTCGCTGGACCTAAAAGTCCGAAAATAGGGAGACTACTTGATGGATTCCTCATAAATAAAGAAAAACTGAGAAAACACATCATGATATGTATCATCCTTTTTAATCACTCTTCATTGAATCGCGCAGCCCACTTAAGAAGCACAGGATGAAAGGGTCATACCTGTGACCATATTAATAGGTTGCATGTGATCTTTTTTTTTTTGGTTGGTATGGTCACTCGGGCCCACTTGACTGCCGCAACTTGGCAGGCCCTGCACTGAGATGAGAGAAGCCGGAAGGATGATGCCTCGACAACCTGAACACCGGGGCATTAGTTGCATGTAGATCGGATTTCAACATTTGGCAAGTCTTGAAGCTGTAGTATCAATGATGTCACGACCCAAAACCATTAGGCATGGCTTTGAATCTAATACACACATTCATACTTTTATGATCCATTGCAATGGAATGAGTGTTAGAGTACCGACTTTGCAAAAAATAAAATTTCTAAATTATTAGTATGACGATGGAAAGAACTATGCGTAAAACTTCAAGTGACATTAAGTTGCAGTCAAATAATCTTCTACTTGACAATCTCATCTCAAACCCTAATCTATAAACTGAAATTCCTTACAGTTTCCTGAGTCTAAAATTTACTTAAAACATAACATTAAATCCTTTTGCTAAAAAACATGAAACTGAAGTCCTCTAATGCCTAACATAAGCATTCACATATATCCCAATGCAATTCTAATGTCATGCCTCTCTACATATCCTTCTGTAGTTGCAATCACTAGCTTTAATTTGAAAAACAACATTATGGATGAATGAGTCCATGACTCGTAAATAATTACACATTACATACAACGGAATGTGGGTCAAGCCAAGAACAAATATTTTAAAAAAAACTCTAAATTTAATAATCAGCTTTATATATGTATTTTCAAAATAAAAAATAATAACATGGCTCAAAATATGCTTTTTCACTTGCGACAATTTCAAAACTAACATTTCCAATTACTTTCAAAACTAAACAAGTCAACTTAATGTGTACAATCCATTAATCAAAACCGAACAATATTCAATTCACTTACTTAAACAAGACTTAAGCAATTTTCTTGTGTAAGCAAAAGCAAACAATTGATATACATGTTAGCGTGGAACTTAAAATAATAGATCTATAAGAACAAAACATATAAGACTCATTTAATAGTTAACTCATTTAGGATCTTTGAATATGTTTCATTAAGACTTTCCAATTTATACTCATAACGATTCTCCTATCCATATAACCTACAACGGGTCTACGATACATATAAACTACAATGGGTCTCCGATACATATAACCTATGTGGGGTCTCCAATATATATAACCCATGTCGGGTTTTTGATACATATAACTATGTCGGGTCTCTGTACATATAACCCATGTCAGGTCTCCAATACATATAACCTATGTTGAGTTTCTGATATATATAACTCATGTCGGGTCTCCGATACATATAACCCATGTCAGGTCTCCAATACAAACCACAATGGGTCTCTGAACGTAAATCCTAGAGGTCTCTGTTTTTCTAACCACCAAGGGTCTCCAAACTTATGTAAGGTCCCCAATCTGAATTCACATTATATAACAGTATATGATACAATCACTTCTTATACACAACCAATTTTCTATACTAATTGGGAGTCAAAAACATGCCATAACATGCATCATATTAAAGTCTGTAAAATGATCGATGCTTTTTGTTCATGTATTCTTATCAATCAAAAACATATGCAAATGTTTTCTTACACAAAACGCCTTTACTAAAACAAATATTCGACTTAACAAAACAAATCTCGGATGCTTGACCTAACTAAGGTACACCGACTAAAGAGTTACAGAATTGATAACATTGTTTTATAAAAAAATAACTCTTTCATAATTATGATAATAACCCTTTTTTCATTCTTAAAATTCTCATAAAACGATGGGGTTATCTAAATTTGTTATCAAACCAAAACTCAATCAGAACTTCACCTTAAACAAAGATATTTTTGGTAGAGAAAACCATGTAACATTGAAGATACAATTGAAAATAAATTAATGCATAGTTCTTTTAAAGTCCATCAGAAAACGTGGTTTAGATCAGACAACGAATTTCTAAGAACAAAACACTTATAGATACTTATAAAATTTCATACTTTATTATAAAACTTTATAAAACATGGAGGTTCTACAATCCTAAGGAACATACACTTGTAGAATTATGTTTAATCACTTATAACATCATAGCTTCCAATAATAGAGATCTAAGATCCTAGCAAAGCTATAAAAAATGTGTGTATATATTATATAATCATTCACCTTTCTTCAAGCAAAAGCCAAAATTATCTTTAAGCTTTTTCTCTTCCAAGTTCTTCAAAACCTTTGCTCTTTTCTCTCATTCCCTTTTTATTTCATTCTTTTGGCTTTTTAGGGTTTGATAGGTCTAACAGTGAACCCTATAGGTTCTTATATGCTTAGAGTATAGTCCTACTCGAATTAGGGTCTAAAATTACATAAAATCATGAAACAAAATTTTTATTTTTCATTTTCGCCCAGTTGGATTGATTTGATTTGGGTGTTTTTTGTGTTAGTCTGCGGATTTGAGTGACTACATGAATTGATTTAGAGTATTCTCGGATCAGTCCAACATGTTGCCGCACACCAGAGAACATCAGATCAATCTAGGGGAAACCAAATTGGTCTAAATTCTCTAAATTTGTTTTTTTTTTTTACTCTTTTTCCCAATTTCTTCACATTTTTGTACTTGTAATGTATGGGATTGTAACATCAAAGTTTAGGTCTTCAAAATATATGCGGGGTGTTACATAAACTTTGAACAGCCATAACTTTTGCTCTTGATGTCTGACCACAACCCATAAGAACTCAAAATGTTTGGCTCGATGAATTTCATGACGTCCTAAATAGAAATCTCGGTTTGGGGTCTTGGAGACCCCCAAAATCCATCATTTAAGTCCTCAACTAACCACTTTTTGATAATATTTGCTAATTCAAAAAACGTCAAATCACCTTCCTTGCTTCCATTTTCATTCTTATGACCTAATTAAGTTTAAAAGGATTTAAATTAGTCCACCTGCTTGCATCCACATGGTGAATCATTAATTTGGCAAACAATGCTAAGTCTATACCTCATAAATTATCGAAAATGATGCAGGGTGTTACAAATGATGGGGGCTCAAGGTGCTTTTTTCTTTACGAAGGTTAGGGTGGGTTTAGCTGAGAGTGTTTCAGTGATTAAGCAATCGAGTAGAAATGACCTTACGTGTTTGACATGTAAATTGTTTACTTTGTCTAGCCCAGCCTAGGCTAGCCCAACGTGACCTACTCTGGTTGACCCAACAAATGGTTTGGACTTCATACTCATACTCCACATCAATCATGTTGCTGAAGCAACACTAGTGGGTTAAGGGACCGAGGTGGTTTGGTAATTATAGCTCCTTTAAGTTGTAATATCAATAGGAAAGGGAAGAAGATGAATCAAATGATTTTACATTTGGTTTACCATAAAAAAAAAAAAAGATTTTACATTTGGAAAGGGTTGATTAGAAGATATTAAGAGATTCTTTTCACCATAAAACTATTAAGGGATTCTTTCCACAATAAAACTAAATAGTATAGGTCTTCGTCATTATTTATTTCTTCAAAGGTATCATTGTTACATAAACATTTTTTTTTTGGTATTGAATAAAACTTCATTGCAAAGATAAATAGAGTTCACATAAACTTTGTATCTTTTTTTTTTTTTTTGGTATCTTCTTCAAGCACTTTAAGTAGCCAAGTTGGGGAATTTGAAAAAGGTCTAAATTGGGAAATTTGGGTTATCAATCCTGAATTTGGCAATAACATGTGCTATTTTATTTCCTACTTTTCTAACATTCATAAAACTTAATATCGAAAAATTTGAAAATAGTCTTTTGCATTTTTTTATGCAGAGTCTAATTTCTCTTGGGTACTCCTCCAAACTCCAAAGCTCTTTCCTGTGATTTGATAACTTCCATACAGTCACCTTCCACAATAAGCCTAGTGATTCCTAATGCATGAGCTGTCCTCAAAGCAATTAAAGCTGCTTCACTTTTCAGTCAGAAGTAGGGAGCATAGATTCCTTCTTTCAGTTCTTATTGTTATCATTTTTCCTTTAGTATTAAGTATCAGTATTCCTATAGTAGATACACTTTTGCATTCTAAGGTAGCTCTATCAAAGTTCACCTTTAGGATATCGCCTTGTGGGGGCCCCCATTTATTCATATTATGCTTCTCTTCACTTTGGGCTGTTGTAGAGCTTCTAGCTCCCTTATTAATCTACATGCATTCAACAAGATTAAGTGTATATTGATTTTTTTTTTTTCAAAAATATTTTAATTCCTTTGTTTTCATATGAATCAACATATTATTGCGATTCTTTCACATATCCTTATTAGCTATATTAGGGATCACAAACCATCTTTGCATCCATTCCTTGAAGTTATTTGCTCTTAGGTTTGTTATTTTAATTGCTAGTGGTGCTATAAATCATAGTTGTTCAATAAGGAGACATTCCACTAAGTCATGTAAGGTTGTTTCATTCTTTTCATTGCAAATTGGACATATGGAATTTGTGTTACTTTTTCTTTTGATTAAATTCATTTTCATTGGTATTGCCTCATTACATGCTTTCCACATAAAAATGTTTAATTTTTTGAGGTATTTTTAGGTTCCATAATTTATTCTATGGGAAGGTTCTTTGTACATTACTAATTGTATTATTGTTATTATTATTTTCATTATTATCATCCATATTTGAAATATTATTATTGGATATATTATTTATACTATTATTAATGCTATTTATATTATTATTACTTTCGGTTATGTTATTTGATCTGCTATTAATATTTGTATAGTTGTTCATGTTTGTATATAAGTTATTATTGTAATTGTTTTCATCATTTTGATTTCTATCATTATTATTATTTTGGGTATGGTTTTCAATTTCTATATGGTATCCAGATTTTATTGAATAACTACTTTTTATTTTATTTTATCATATTGCCATTTAATTTTATCCTCAAGTTGATTTTTGTGGTGGAATATTTTCTTAATTTAGTTTATTTCATTTGTAGAGAAGAAATTATGTAACATTTGTTTATTCTATTCCTTGGTTATTGGGCTTATTACATCTTTAACTTTTCTTATGGGACATTCATCTGGTTTAGGTGTTGTTAGTTTAAATTTTTTAATGTTGGGATCTAGGGATCTTTCCATAGGTCAATATTTTCTCCATTCCCTTTCTCCCAACATATACCTTTTTTTAATAGTTCTCTTCCCCTTATTATGCTTTTCCACAATCATGAGCTATTATTTGTCATTTTTTATTTTAAAAAAGTTTTATTTGGGAAATACATGGATTTTAACGTTCTGTCCCATAGGGAACTAGTCTTTTTTTGTTTAATATTCTCCACGTTGTTTAGCCAAAAGTGTCTTATTAAAAGTGTGTAGATCTCTAAAACCCATCCCTCCTTCTCAAGGACTGTTGTATTATGGTATCAGAACCGACGATGATAGAACAAATGACCGGCTATTTCTTCAAATATGGATTGGTTTTACATCTTTGCTACAAAACCAACAATCCCAACATGCAACGTATATTTATGCGAATAAAATTTAAGAGTTTTTAATTAACAATTGTTAATGTCGTTTCTTCTATATATAATCTAAGAAATCAAAACTTTTGGGACCCTCCATTCCTGCATCCCCAAGTACCAAAAATAAAGATGCCAAAATCAACAGTTCTACTGGTTTCTAATATCTTCTATCAAAGAAACCTGAACTGATCTGGCACAACCTCAAACTTGCAACAATTTCATCTTGTAACCGTCCCACAAATCTCTCATCCATTCAAATTTAAAATTTAAATATTTTTTAATTTGAATTTTGAAAATTATAACCTCTCCTATTATCACTCCTATTATACAACTATATATTGATGTAAAAATCTCAAGAAAATTGTGAAGAGAAATATACCAAAATCATTCTTTTTCATGATATCAGAACTTTGCATACCCAATGGTAGTACAATGGCCTCCTCAACCACTAAACCTTCCCCTATCACCACCAATTCTTTCTTGACCCCAATCAACATCAATCATTTTGTCTCTCAAGCTTGACCACCAAAATTTCCAATTTCCTTCCTCTTCTCCGAGGCTATGAATTAAGGCTACGTTGATGGGTCCTATCCTTGCCCAACAAAATTCATTTCCCAACCCGAAAATACCATCAATCTTGAATATGTTACATTGAAAAAACAAGACAATATCCTTTTAGGATGGATTCTCTCATCCCTCACTGAAACCCTTCTTGCCTAAGTTGCCAGTCTTCTTACTTCTGCCTTTGTTTGGCACTTGATTGTCTCTTTACCTCCAAATCATGAGCTCAAGTCATGTGACTTAAGCTTGAATTGTAAACTGTGAAGAAAGGAAATCTATCTATTTCAGATTACCTTCAAAAGATTAAAACTCTAGCTGATATCCTAGCTGTTGTCACCTAACCCGTCCCCAAACCTGATCTTATCATTTACATTCTTGGTAGTTTACCCACTGAGTATGACTCTTTTGTCACCTCAGTCACAACCCGACCTGATGACATCTCCCTTGAAGACCTTCATGCCATGCTTCAAAATCAAGAAGTTCGTCTCAATCAACACGTACCATTTTCCTTTACTCACAAGCCTCAAGCCAATGTAGCTAACATAACTCTTCAATTTAACAACCGTGGCAGGGGACATGGCCATTGACGAGAAAGAGGCCGTGGAGAACCCTTAAGAGGCCAAACCAAAATGGAGTAAAATCTTTTATTGTTTGACAACTATGCAATCGGCCCAACCATTAAGCGGCTTAATTTTGGTATCGGTTCGATCTCTCCTACTACAATAGTTCATCAACACCATTAGCCTTTACAACTTCTACAAAATCCACTTATGATCCCAACTGGTACCCTGACTCGGGTACAATAAATCATTTGACTGTAGACCTCAAAAACTTAAATTTTCATTCAATTACCAAGGAACCTAAACTGTCAAAATTGAAAATGGGCCAGATTTACGCATTTTCCATACTGGTTCTTCCTCCATCAAAACTCCTCATAAATCTCTTTCTTTAAATAAAATTTTCCATGACCCTTCCATTACACAAAATTTATTTTTTGTCTCTCAATTCACTCGTGACAACAATGTTTATTTTGAATTTTACCCTAACTTCTTTGTTATTTAGGATTTGTAGTCAGGAAGGAACTTCTATGCAGACTGAATACATGAGGCTTATACTATTTGGAGCGTACAAGTAGCCAATCATGTCCATCATCGTCTCCTTCCTCTTTCATTGGTACAACATCTTCCTTTGACACATGACATCGAAGACTTGGACATCCAATGATGCACATTGTCCATCATGTTGTTTCTCATTATTCTTTGTCTTGCCAATAAGAAAGAGTCATTTTGTTCGTTTTGTCCATTAGATAAGAGTCATAGATTATCTTTTGCTCTTAGTTCTACTGTTTACAAAGCTCCTTTAAAGTTTGTTGTGTGTGACATTTGGGGTCCATCCCCCGTTATCTCAGATAATCAGTTCGCTATTATATTCACTTTCTTGATGTTTATAGTCGTTTCAATTGGATTTTTTCACTTAAACTCAAATCTGATGCACTATAAACATTTATTCATTTTAAAACAAAGGTTGAAAATATTCTTGGTCACAAAATTAAGAAGTTTCAAACTGATGGTGGCCGTGAATTTCAAAAATTCAAATCTATCTTTGACTTTTGTGGCATTGAACACAGTATTTTTTGCCGTCACATTATTGAAACTAGACTAACCCTCATGACCATGACATTTATTCCTCTTTCTTATTGGGATGATGCTTTTCACATTGCTGTCTATCTTTTAAATAGGCTACCCACTCCAGTTCTCAAAAATAAAAGCCCTCATGAAATTCTTTTCCATAAAAAACCGGATTATAGCTTTTTCAAAGTTTTTGGCTGTGAATGTTTTTCATACCTTCATGCGTATAATGCCCACAAGCTCATCTATCGCTCACTTTCATGTGTTTTCCTTGATTACAATACTGCTCATAAATGGTGTAAATGCCTTCATATTTCCACCAGCTGTGTCTATATTTCCCATCATGTAATCTTTAACAAAGAAAAATTCCCTTTCCAACAAAATAGCCCCACCACTCCAAATACTACATTTGCATCCCTTCCCCCACCTATCCTAGCCAACCACCTCCTACCTCCTTCACAACTACCTGACCTCTTACCTGCTCCTCCTCACCCTCCACCTCAACTAATTACTCCCACATCACCTCCACTACCCACACCTCCAACACCACCTACTTTAACACTTCCACTTGAGCCCACATCTGAGACCTCCCGTCTATCAAATGAGACTCACCCTAATCTCCCTTCTTCAACCTCCACCCATCCTATGATCACATACACCAAAGCTAGAACTTTCAAACCAAAAGCTTTCTCCGCCACCAAACATCTTCTTCACTCTCATCTCTTTGAACTAATTTGCTTCACTACCGCCAATAAAGATCCTAATTGGAGGAATGCTATGGTTGAGGAAATAAATGGCTTGCAAAAAAATTAAACATGATCCTTAGTTCTACTTCATCCCAATCAAAATATTGTTGGGTGCAATGAGTTTTCCGAATAAAGAGAAAGGCCGATGGTTCCATTGAACAGTTTTCACTAAAGAGAAGTTGAAAGGTTTTCACTAAAGAGGAGTTGACTTTGAATAAACATTCAGTCCGGTGATTAAACCTTGCACCATTCACATCATTCTCTCTATAGCAATCTCAAAATGATGGCATCTTCACAAATTAGATGTTCAAAGCATGTTTCTTCATGTGACGCTCAATGAAGAGGTATACATGCACCAACCACCTGGATTCATTGACTTTAATGCTCCTAGTTATGTTTACAGACTTCACAAGTCACTTTATGGGCTTAAACAAGCCCTACGAGCATGGTATAATAAGCTCCAGACCTTCTCACTCAACTTGGGTTCATTGGTTCCAAGTCCGACATGTCATTTTTCATCAAATCCTCATTATGTGGTATTCTCTATTTACTGGTTTACGTTGATGACATTATTATTATTGGGTCCTCTCCTATGCTTATTTAAAATGTGATTCAAGCTCTTCATCAAGCATTCTCCATCAAAGATCTTGGTTCTTTGCATTACTTCTTGGGCATTGAGGCTACTAGAGGTCCACATGGACTATTTCTCTCTTAGCAAAAGTATATCCCAAACTTGCTCACTACAACCAAAATGGACCAATCCAAACCATGTCGCACTCCAATGGCAAGCAATCTAAAATTGTCCAAGCATGATGGAGATCCAATTTTGGATATCACTTTATATTGAACCATTGTCGGAGCTCTACAATACCCTCACTAGATCATACATTAGTTTCTCTGTCAATAAAGTATGCCAATTTATGCAGCAACCCATTGACATTCATTGAACTATTGTCCAAAGAATACTACGGTACTTGAAGTCCACCATCGATTAAGGCATTTTACTCTAACATTCTCCCAATTTTAGCATTCATGCTTTTCATGGATGCTGACTGGGTTGGTTGTCCTAATGATTGTCACTTTCAAAGTGGCTATTGTATTTTCCTTAGTCCAAATCTCATTTCCTAGAGCTTCAAAAAACAATCCATCGTCTTTAAGTCCGCACTAAATCTAAATACCGTGGTATTGCTCTTGCTATTGCTAAAATTATATGGATCCAATATTTTTTCAATGAGCTACAAATTTCCCTATCTCGGTCCCCAACCTTATGGTGTGACAACCTCGGTGTTACTTATCTCACCACCAATCCCATTTTTCATACGCGAACCAAGCACATCGAAGTAGACTTTCATTTTGTTTGCGAAAAAGTGGCCACAAAGGACATTGACACACGCTTCATCTCCTCTCAAGATTAAGCTGTAGACATCATGACCAAACCTCTTGGTACTATACGCTTTACTCTTCTTCAAAACAAGCTCACCGTCTTACCAAGACCGTTGAGCTTGATGGGGCATATCAAAGAAACTTGAACTGATCTAGCACCATCTCAAACCTATAGTAATTTCATATTGTAACCGTCCCATGAATCTCTCATCCATTTAAATTTAAATTTTAAATATTTTGAAAATTGTAACCTCTCCTATTATCACTCCTTGTAACCGTTCCATGAATCTCTCATCCATTCAAATTTAAATTTTGAATATTTTCGAATTTGAATTTTGAAATTTGTAACCTCTCCTATTATCACTTCTATTGTACAACTGTATATTGATGTAAAAATCTCATGAAAATTGTGAAGGGAAATAATACCAAAATCATTCTTTTTCACTTTTAGCTCAATCTTTGGAACAAATTCTATGCCAACTCAACCAAAAGTTTTGTGTTGCATCTAAAAGATTGGAATCTTTGTTAATTGGATGTCAAGAATGCTTTATCATATGGTATTTTGATGAAGAAACTCAATATTTAGCAATCTCTAGGTTTTATGATTCTACTCGTTTACATCATGTTTGCAAACTTCATAAGGCTATTGGTTTTAAATAGGATCATCATGCTTGGTTCTACAGATTCAGTTATATTCTGACAATATTTACATTACACTGCAATCATGCATATTTGCCCATGTTTACTCTCCATTGTCATGTGTATTGTCGCTTTGTTGCTCTATGTTGATATTGTTATCATGCACAGCAGGTACAACTTTTATCAAGCAAAACCATTGCATAGACTCTTTAAATGGATGAGTATCCTTCTCCAAAACATGTTAGGTTTTGACACTACATATGCTCTTGAGTAACATTTCTAGATTACTTTTTTCTTTTTTTCTTTTTGCACAGGGGGTGGTCCTTTATTTGATATATTTAGCATACAACGTACATTATAAACTCCATCTTTCCCTGTATAAAGTTTCTTGGTAGCATAGATAAATTCTTCACATTTATTTATGACCTCTCCTTAAGGGATATGAATGCTACGAGTCCCTGAATCCATGTTTTTTCAGCTTGCTGAGTCAGACTCCCCAGCATGTGTCCAATCTTAATTTGTGTCCACATCCATTCAACATAAGAAAGGCGAAGACTTATATTTATGGAACAACTTACATTGATTCTTGTCACTTCACTAGGTTCTTAAGACAAATTTAATTTTAACCAAATGCATCCTGAGAGCTCCTGGTAGTTTCAACGTTTAAACTCCTTTTGAAGTGTTCATCTTCGAAAGTGTCGATCTAAGCAAACAACAACATTCGGAGCAGCTCTTCTCTGATTGTTCCCTCCTTGAGAGCTTCACACTGGTGTATGGTGATGATTTGGAGTAGTAGTAGATTCCTTCCTTCAAACTGAAGTATTTGTAAGTATTCTTTTGCCATTCCTTGGATGAGATTGAGATTTGAACCTCCAATCACATTACATTTGAATATATTGGAGAAATCATGGTCTTTATTTCGAGGATGTTCTGCAACTGACTCATCTTTTGATAGTATTGTTGATGGAGATGAATTCCACGATGTGGTTTATGCACTTGGAAGTTTCCAAAGGGATCATCCTCAGTTAAAAGAGCCTCTCCTTGACTACTTGTAGTGAGGGATGTATGGTACCTTATCAAAGTCCCATAATATCAAGCAGTTGGTGTTTATGACCCTTACACCGGCCAGCAAAGACATCTTGTGGATAACTTCCCTCTTGAGGGCTTCCCCTTTCACGTGGTGTATATCCTTCATAATGCTGTTGCACTTGAAACAATGTTGATCAACCCACAACTCCAATGTGTCTACTGTTAAAATGGAAAATGGAATACTTGCATTAGAGATCCCGAGTCATGGACCAAAGTAAAGCATGAGAAAGTTAAAGAGCAGCTTTGTAATGAAGTCATCAAAACTGTTAACAACTTTATGAGATATATTTACTAAACTCTATGATTCTTTGATTCCATATACAAACATGCAGTATAAGCTTGTGCACACAGACTTTGATTCTAAGCAATAGAATGATGTTCGACTACATTTATCAGCAGTTATCACTGAAAATAAAATTTTCTATATCTTTTGATTTGTGAATTTGTCATTAAGAAAAGTGTTCTAATGAATTGTTAACAACAAGATTTATTCTCAATTCAAGTGATACCTTTTTCTCGAGTTTTGGTTGTTTTCCAGAAACTCCAGGAGCTTGATATCAGGAACTGGGCCTGCCCTACATCAGTTCTTCCACTTGTTGAAGGCCTACAGATCATTGAACAAAGATTACTCTCTACTTCTGTCTTCCTTTATACATGATACCCCTAAAGAAATTTGTCTGAAGCTCCTGCTAACTTCTAACTGGGGAAAATATCGATTTGGGATAATTATCCTATAATGACAATATACAAGAAAGGCAAAAGAAACATCCTCAGGTACTATAATAAATATAGACACATAATAATGTCCAATACCTCCAACTCAAACTTACCATATAATAAAAGAATCATTAAGATTTCGCCAACAAAACTAAAGCCAACTAACCGTCTCCACCTCAATCTGTAGATTACTTGCTTTAAGGCAGGAGATCAAGATATTGATGCCCAGCATTATGACAGCCAAGCTCTATGATTTGTCCCCTCATAAAAAATTGGATCACTAGTGATATGAAAAGCACTCAGATTATCAGAGTATCAAGGCAAGGGATTATGGAATGAACATCAAGATATGAAAGAAGAAACAACAAAGGCAGTAACATCAACCGTATTTAGGCCATTCGCTCCATAGTCCACCTCAAAATTAGATCGTACAACATCTTACCATTTTGCTTTAACAAGAGATGAGTGAACAACCAAGAACAACACAAAAGACTGCAATCAATATACAGTCAACTATGATGAGGATGAGAGAAAAAAACATCCAGAGTTCCACATATAATACAATGTATAGAATCCATATGAACAGATTGAGACATAAAAGCAAACAAGCTGATGGCAAGTAATGCATCGGAAACATCAGGATGCATAATCATCAGAGGAATTGAGACAAACAACCGACTGTACCAAGTGGGATAAAATAAGAGCTTACCTTCTATAGGAGAAACTTGTTATGTCTATTCTTTGATCTCTTTAACACTAATTTGGTATGCGCTGAACTCCATTCTCAATCTCAATACGGCTGAAACCAGAGCTCTTCCTTATGCCTCTCATTCTCATAACTCTCCTTACCCTTTCTTCGCCTGACCAGTTACCGGCTTCTGCATAGACCATACACAACAAGTTATAGTTGGCAGCATTCTCAGGTTCCATTTTGATAAGCCGATGTGCCAGCATCTCTGCCACCTCCAATCTACCATGGGCTTTAGAAGCCGACGCCAAACAACTGCAAATGGTTGTACTTGGTTTCATGGGCATGTGGCACGCAACCTCACAGGCATCCTCAATCTTCCCAGACCGACCAAGAAGATCAATGTAGCATGCATAATGTTCCACAGTTAAGTCTATCTTTTTATCTTCTATCACTTGATTGAAGAGATTCTGTCCCTCTGCAATGAGGCCGCTGTGGTTGCATGCAGACAACACGGCAAGGAACGTGATACCATCGGGCTCAATTTGTCTCTCTTGCATCTCACAAAAGACTTCTAAAGCTTTTGCACCATAACCATGAAAACCGTAACCACGGATTAGAGCACTCCATGATACAGGATCTCTTGTGGGCATCTCTTTAAAAATTTGGTATGAAGCATCAAGGCATCCACATTTCACATACATATCTATAAGTGAATTGCCAACAAAAATGTCCAAATTCAAGCCATATTTTAAAATGTAGCCATGAACTCCACAGCAATGGTTCACAGACAATAGGGCAGTACAGGCAGTGATAATTGCCAGTAGGGTTATGGAGTTTGGTTTGATACCCTCCAACTGCATTTGATAGAAAAGCTTCATTGCACCAGAGCTATCCCCGCTTCGAGAATGGCTTCCAATCATAGAACTCCACATCACAACATCTCTTCCTTCGGATCTTTTGAAAACGAGTGTGGCGGGACCCATTGCTGCTCCACATTTGCAGTACATGTCAATTAGAGCTGCTGCAAAGTGAGATTCCGATTCAAATCTTTGATGAAATGCATATGCATGAATCTCTTTCCCCTGTTTCAGAGCTCCCAATTCAGCACAAGCTGCTAAAACTGCAATTAATGTCACTCGGTTTGGTTTAATCCCTTCAAGCTGCATTTCTCTAAAGACTTGGACCGATGTGTCGTAACTCGCATTTGAGGTGCAGCCTGAAATCATGGCTGTCCAAGAAACCTCATTCCTTTCCTTCATCCGATCAAATATGCGAAAAGCTACATGCAAGTCAAGACACCTCGAATACATGTCCACAAGAGCCGTCTGTGGAAAAACGGATAGCTCAATGCTTCCATTACAGATAAGACGAGCATGAATTGCTTTTCCTAATCTTAAATCTCCAGCTTGTCCACAAACTGACAGAATGCTAGCGATCAATTCGGGCTTCGGATCCATACATGACAAGTACATTTCCTTCAACATTTCTATTGCTTCGACGTGGTACCCATTTCTAAGGTAGCAATTGATCATGGAATTCCAAGTGATGGTGTCTCTAAGGGGCATTGTATCAAACAACTGACGTGCAGCTTCTAAGTGAGAACACTTAACATACATAGCGATGAGAGAATTTGCTGTAATGGGTTCTGAATCAGAACCGGTTTTGAGGACAATAGAGTGGATTTGAATGCCCAAGTGCAAAGATTGAGCATGAGAACATGCTTTGATAATTGTAGGAAGAATGGAGCTGTTTGCATGGAGTCCATAGGGGTGGAGTTCTTCTTTGTAGAATTCAAGTGTCTTGTAATATGACCCTTCCGATACCATGTCTTTGACTTTTCTGTTAATTGCTGAGAGTGATGATGTGGGGCCTGAAACCGGAATTAACCGTCTGAGTTGTTGATGCATTATCACATCAGACCGTTATGATCAACGTTTTAAACCGTTTCCACGTTTGGAATTGACGGGTGGTCACCAATTGGATGATTGTTGACTATTGGAAACGAAGGGCTATGATCTTAACCGGAGTGCAATTTGACAAACTTTACCAATCCAAAGGGTGGGTCGATTTTGCATTTTAAAGATTGTAAATAATTAGGGATAAGGATGCCCTCCCACCAATCGGGTGCCCGGCAGAGGTCATCCCAAACTACTTTACCTTTGTTTGAACTCAGCCCAACACTGAATGAAGGCGTGAGTTAGTCAGCCTGTTTTAAAACAAAGGGCTTAAGATTGAGTTCAGGCTACCTGAACTTTAAACTCCACCCTTAATTTGGGTTGATTTTGGATGTATAATTGAAATGATTAATATCTGGGCCTTGTTGAATAATTGGTACATTGAACTATTTTTATTTATTTTTGATAATAACGTTAAACTATTGATGATATCAAATTTGTTGTGATTCGTGTAACCGATCCCAAATAGTTGGGATAAGATTGTTTGTTGTTGTATAATATCAAATTTGTTATTAATATCCAAACCCAACTTCCTTACCGAAAATAATTATAATAAATAAATGAAACCTTATTTGTATGCTACGGGGATCAGACTGAAATTGAACCTGTCTGAATTTGACCCAAAAAACATTTTGGTCTAAATATTAGACCCAAACTCTGCCCAACTTAAAGTTTAGTTGGTTTAACCCATCTATTTTTTGGGCCAGATATGTTGGGCGTCGGGCCAGCCAGCCCAATTAACAGCCTTAGCCCGAAGTTTAGTTGGACTATCCCATCTATTGTTTAGGCTGAACATGTCGGGGCTTCGGGCCGTCGCAACCCATTTAATAGCCTTAATGAATATACCATTAGCCAAGTTGATCAAGTACCATTCCATAGTTTTCGTGCATATTCGACTTGCACAAACACTGCGTACATATTGAGGGGAAAATATTCTGTAAGGGGATATGAAAGTGAGCGATATGAAAGTGAGCCAGTTTTGAGGACAACATGGTGGATCTGAAGGGCGAAGCCAGAAGGCTAAGCATAAAAACGGTATTGATGACATGGAATCCGTAGGGATGGAGTGATACACTTTCTAAGGTCATTTCCTTTGCGCAGCCCCCCTCTGTGACACTTGGGAGCCGAGACAGAGGGGGGAATCAATTCACTTTTTGGGGGGGTGAAGTGACAACTCCAAAAATGAATTGATTCCCCCTTCTGCCTTGGCCCTCATGCGTCACAGAGGGTCAGGCCTATCCCACTGACCCTCCTCTCCATAAATTTTTTTTTTAAATTTTTGCAGCAGATGAAATGGTTAAAGCATTTGTGCAGCAGACAAGAGATGCTCATTGCACAAACCAACATTAATTTTCTCAAAGTTGCTTACAGATCCATGGACCATAGTAAACAATATTTTCATACTCACCAGATTTCCCATTAAAAAAAAAAAAAAAAAAAAAAAAAAAACCACAAAAAAACCCATAATAGTTTTGATTAAAAACAATTTTATATATCGGATAATGGCCTA
>JAOXJP010149410.1:0-13153 GCA_025762735.1 Platanus orientalis | reverse complement strand
CTGCTGGTGCCATATTACAGGGTGTTGGGAGGGGTGGACGGGAAACATACCTAACCTTTGGCTTTTTGCACAAAGTAGCTGCTCACCAGACTCGAACCCATGTTTTCATGCTGGACAGAGCAAGCCACTATCATTGCACCAGCAATGACCCTAGTTTGATAAATTCATTTGTAAAAAAAAAAAAAGGTTTTATATTTGAGCTGAAAAGGTTTTAGAATAGTCCCTTATTTTTAGTCATTTTAATAGTGCTTCAGTAGGAGTCTTTCTAGAAGTTTTGTGTAGACTAGAGTTTAGAAAGATCATATATAAGAGAATCAAAAGTCTTGGGATATTTTCCAAATTCAAACCATAAACAAACGAGAAAAGATGCTAGAATCCTTTATATTGTCAAAATCCCATGTATTTCCTTTATTTGACATAGGGAAAACAACTTGATTGTTTTTTTTTAATTCATTGTTGTAGAGGTGTTTTTGTAGGGTGTGAACGTACAAAATGGGGAACTGTTAAGAAATTGGAACCATGTAAGGACTAAGAAGAGGGGTGTTTTTGCTTCTTTTTTTCCCCGGTTCTGATGTATTGATTTAGGGGATGCTCTATTCCCTTCTATGAATTAACCTTTTCTCTCATAAAAGTATATATATAGTTCATTGTTGTGGGGGCCATTTTGTTAAAGATTGATTTCTTGCTTGCTTGGTGCAGATTCCATTTACAGTAGCCTCTGAATTATTATTATTATTTTTTTTATTTTTTTACAGGGCCTCTGAAATCTGAATTAATATTGGTTCCAAGTCCAAGACATCTACAGAGGAAGAGTAGTTCTGTCTCATATCCAGCTCTTCTCTCTCTCTATCACAATTCCTATTTTACTTTTTATAGCACCTCTAAAGCCCTTAATGATTAAAATCTACCACATATCCAATCCCTTAGCACTGATTTCTATCAAAAAATTAGATCAATTCTTTAGCCCAGAACCTAACTCAAAACCCATCCATGTCACCTCATCAAAAACCTAATGAATCCACAGATTCAGTGCTCTATTAAGTTCATTAAACCCTGTTCAACCCTCATTTGGCAACAAGAAAACACAGTTGTCCAGAATCAATTTGGCATCAGAGAGCAGCTAACCTCAAACAATTTTTGGTACCAGAGTTGCTGCAAATTTGAGGACAAACTACCAAACAAGGGGGATCTGCAAATCCACAGAAATTTGCACCTTACAATCCACAAGGCTGCATACTAATAATTTAAGTTTGTTTATAGGGTCTTGGAAAATGTCAAAAAACAAGTGACATACCGTAGATAAACCTCATGTTGGGTAGTGTATTTTGAGATAGTCATAACAACAATATAAATAAAGTGCCACAACTTAAGGAGGAAAATGTATACTGATCATCACTTCAGATAATTAACAATGGAATGCAGATTGTATCCTATGGATGCATAGCACTTACATATCTTTCTAATTCCTCCGTTCTCCTCTGATGTTCAATCCTCAAGCGATAATTCTTTTCCACCTAGGAATATGTGACACAAGCTAATTGTCAATAGCCCAACTTGGACCATATAAATATATAAGATACAGCTACAATAAAACTAGGAATGAATTACTAAATATTTTTGCTGTTGCAGAGAAATTTTATCTACACTCAAGCCCTAGACCTTGAGATAATATTTTACTTGATATTGCAATATGAAACTTTTTAATTGCAATGAAATCATAGTGCTGGTTATGCAAAAAGCATGCCCATAGTTCCACACATGAAAATCACAAATAATAATGAGCAAAACATGAATAAGAATGGTCATGTGATCGAATACACATAAAATAATTCCAAGTTTCTTCTTAAACATATAACCAACATATCAACTTTAATAACTTTTTTTTGTGAAAGATGAGAATATCATTAAAACAAGAAGGGGAAAAAATGGAACAAAACCAAAAGGCAAAAGAAACCAACAAACAAAATGAACCCAAACCATCGCTTACAGATCGTAGCATCCCACCCCCCACAGGCTATACCAGTCCTGGTCAACAAAGTCACTTTCTATAGCATGGATCAAAAGATCGCCCGATCTAGTTCAGGATCAGGTGGATCGGATCGGGATTCGCCCGAGATGATCGAAAATCCCAACCTGGATTGGTGATCCACTCAGATCGGGCTTGGATTGGCCAACCCTTGAAAGGATTGGGTGATCCAAACGGTATTGAGTCGGATTGGCCAATCCCAATATAAAGGGTCGCCAAACACCCCCCCTTTCCATTGCATGCTTGTTTTTCTCTCCTAACTCAATTTCCCTTATTTAAAAAAAAAAAATCACCTTCTAACTCACCAATCTACCTATTTCTACAAGTTTTGTGGATCAAAAACTTGTATTTTGGTGGATTTTGACATATTGAAAGCGAAGATTTTAGGGTTCTTCCATGAAACCAAAAAAAAATGTATGATTTTTACTCTTAATCCATTTTGTTCATTCTCTATGTATGAAAATAATAAATCAACACCTTTAGATAGTAGATCTACTAACTTATTTTATTGAAAACAAGATTTAAGGGGTGATTCGTCAATTAAACCCATTCTTTGGGAAAATAGGTATTTTTTCAAAAAATAAAAAAAAAATCTAAAATAAATATATATGATGTATATGATATAATAGACAATAAATATGTAGGTTTTGGATCAAAACCCACTAATCCATGGTTTAACTAGATTTTTCAAAAAAAAAAAAAAAAGACTACATTTTAAATAATCTGAATTTTTAAAAAAAAAATCAGTTTTTTTTCATGAAATTGATGGTAAATTATTTTTTTGTTGCCCAAATGCAATTATATAGTGTAATCTTTGTAGTTATTTGATTACATATATTTATAGAAATTAAAACAATGTCAAGAAAAAAATTGGAAAAAAAATGGAAAAAGGTTATATAAATATTATATATGATGTATTCATGTATAACCAATCAAAATTTTATATCATCTTTTATATGGTATATAATTATATATAATGGAAGTGTTTTTCTTCTTTAATTGGTGCTATGTAAATTATAAAATATGTATAGTTATACTTTTATGCATTATGTAATATGTAAAAATATAAAGTGTTATGTAATATGAAATTATGTACATTATTAGTATATGATATTTATTAGTTCTTTCTTGTATCCTTTTACAGGTCTATAAAATAGAAATGGCTTCAGGTTCGGCAGTTTCGAGCAAGAAAGAGAGGCAGTCTGATATTGGATGGTTACATTGTGTTGCATTGAGTGCATGCAAAAAACAAGTGTAATTGGTGGTTGAAGATCATGAGGAGGTGTGAGTAGATTCAAGCACCACCTTGCACACTTAAGGGGAGACGTCAAACCATGTCTACAAGCACCTAAACAATTGATGTTGGATATGCAAGCACATTTGAGGGAGGTTCATAAAGAAAAACCAGAAAATAATTGCAGGACCATCTTAGGGTGCATAGTCGACATGAGGATGTTGAGGAGGATGTCTATGAAGGTATAGAAAGGTTGGAGAGAGAGCAGTACATGGCAACACTGAAAAAGAGTATGAAATCTGCACTTCCTGAGGAGGCATGAAGGAGATTCTTTGTTTCTATTTATCCCACTGGCATAGGAGGGATGAGTTATCAGTATCATCCTATAGGGTGTTTAGGCTCCTCATCACACCCTACTTTTGGATGGAATAGGACTTTGAAAGAGCGTATAGAGAAGAAAACCACATTTACATGGCGATCAGCAAACTAGGGTGAGTACAATAAAAGAATGTAAGATATGTTCAACAAGAAAGGGAAAGATGAGGTATGGCAGGGAGTATGTAAGTGGATGGTGCATGCTGGCATTCCATTCTTTGCTACAGAGAGCCCATGGTGGAAGAGGTGGATGAAGAGAACATTATCCATATTGTGACGGGCAACGAGATGACATTTAAAGCCATCGGGGGATGCTCATTTGAAAGAGGCAGCTCTTGTATAACGCAAGGCCTGCATGCCTTTGATGGGATGATGAGTTGTGTTGGAGACTTGGTCATCCCATTGATTGTAACTTCCATACCATTGTTGGTCCATGGTTCCTTCCACTTTAACCTCGTCCTTAGCATCATCATTTGTCTCTTCACTTCCTTCCTCCCCTTTGATGAGAAAAAAAAAAAAAAAACTGTTGCTTCGCCTTATAATGATGGTTGGCATAAAAAATTTCATAATAGTTATAACGGAGACCCTTTTCACACCTTTCTTTCATTTGTGTTAGGTAAGCCATTTGAAAGTATAACTTAACGTTGTGTTTGGTGAATTAGAAGGCAGTGTATACGGCTGTCCACCCTTCACTTACAACGTCCTTACATGCCTCCTAGTTTGGGCATATTTTTCTTCAAACAATCGTGCCAAGGATATTGCTTGAAACAACGTCAATGGCTTTTGGATCTTCACATCGATTCAAAGTCCGTTTTTAAGGACACCGATAAATGAACTCAATAAGAGATTTGTAGGAATGTTTGATAGCCAACTGGAAATTCGTTCGAACTCCGCTTGATACTCTTGAAGAGTTCCAGTCTACTTAAGATTCTTAAGCTTAATGAAATAGTCATCGTAGTCTATGGGGCCGAATCAAGAGAGTAGTGTTTCGGTAAACAAAGGCCAAGAGATAACATCGAATTGTGTTTCCAACCAATTATACTATTGCAGTGCTTCACCTTCAAGGTTGAAAGAGGCAACCATAACATGTTGCTCCAAAGAAATTTAGTGGAGCTTCATGAACCTTTCCACTTGATTAACCCAAGGCTTTGGGTCCATTCCGTTGACGCATGGGAACTCTAGCCTTTGTGTGCACATTTGGTCCACTACAGTACTTGGTGCATCATTGACAATTTTTTTATTCTCGTGTGTATCTGTTGTAGGACCAACTGACTATGCACCATTGAAGGCTCACTATTTTGATGTGATGCTAGCTCCTCCTTTAACCCTTGAATCGACTCTTGCATAGATTTCATCATTTCCATCATCCCTTGCATGTCAAATTGCTCCATCGCATAACTTTTCTTTTGGGTTTTGGGCCGTACCATAAAAGCTAACAGGAAATTGCTCTGATACCAAGTATAATTGTTCTAATCTGTTACGATGGTCTAAACATTCAAAGAAGAAGGAAAAACAAAAGATTTAAGAAGATTAATCTCATTAGAGGGAGATGGGACCTCTGAAGTCTGAACTCATTCAAGAGAGTTCAAACCTCCTGTATTTCTCAAAGAGATGTGTGAAAATTCTGATATATTCTTAAACATGACATTACATCACTTATAAAAGAAATTACTTCTTAAATGGATTATGGCTGAAATGGAATATCAAACCTAAATGGAAATAAAAGAACCCAATGCATATTTTACCATTAAGGGATGCTTTTTTGAATTATTTATTATTAGAGCTTCTTACCAAATTGGGGTCGTCACACTATATGTTGAACTCATGCCTTCGTAGGCTTTAATAGTTGAAGCTTGAAATTCAGTGTAAATATCAGTGAAATGCAAGATAAATAGTTGTTAATATGTTCATCAACAGATGATTACTACATACAGAATTGACTGTGTATATGAAAATCCCCATAATAAAATCTACCATGAACAAAGTGTCCTACTGCGCAAATGCAAGTGCAATATTACACCTAAATGCAAATAATTGTCACTGACATCTGGCTTGTTCACGAAGATAACTCATGTGCTATGATCCCAAGGTTAAGAGCTTAGCCTATCGCGTTTCCATCAGTCCTAGGGCTTTTGGCATATTGGTTAGGTTCGTAATAATTGGTATTAGAACCAATACCACATCCTGAGTTTGAGTAATGGAATGGACCATCTGTGGAGAGGGTAACCTGGACAGAGTGAGAGCCGCTATGGCATGGAAAGGACTGAGTAAAAAGGATGGAAAGGGCTGGACCAGAGTGAAAGCCGCCACGGGTGAAAAAGGCTACCTGGATGAGAGGCCAGAGTGAGTGCCGCCACAAAGTGGGCTGCTAGGACGTCGGCTGCAGAACATGGTGAAATGTTACAATCCCAAGGACATGAGCCTCTGACGTAAACTTAAGGAGATCAACGTTTCTTCAATCTTGGCTGCCCGAGTACCTTCCACCATGGTAGGAAAACTTGGCTCTGATGTACCCAAATAAAAGAAATATAAAATTAGAAGAAAAGATGAGAAGAGAGGAGATCGTTCGAGGGAACTCCGACCTCGTGACGAGGCCACTTAGAGGGGGTCACCTCCTAAGATAAATTTAGAGATAAACTCATAAACAAAAGCCATTTTCATTCAAAATTCATTCATGCTTACACAATGGATATATTTATAGACTTAGAAAATCCCCAAATAACTAACTTACTGCCCAATTGAAAATCCTACCTAACTGAAAATCCTAACCATCCTTATTCTACTCAACAACCATGACTGACTCCTAAACCGACTGAATCTTGATTCAGCAAACTTCCATTGACTCCAACAAACCACCTCATCAGAACGTTGGCTCAACAGGCCAGTTACAATATGTAAGGAAATAACAGAGCCCTTCATCCAAGATTTCAGTTTATAATAACAATTTAAGCCTAAGACTACATATTACATACAACACAAACCTCCCCAAAACCCATATACTGGATTATTAAAATAAAAAATAAAAAAGATATTGAACATTGAGACAATAACCTGTTGCTTAATGGTAGTTTCACTGGCTTCAACTGCCTTCATGACCTGAAATAGACTATCATCCTTAGAAGAATCGTTGACAGTTAAGCCCGATAACTGATCGACTAAATTTCCAATCCCATTCTCCATCTTAAGGTTCCACTGAGATCGAGCCTCTCGATTATGAGCAAACCCCACTCTTAAGGTTTACGCTCGTGGTTAAAAAATGACCAAGATCTCTGTCATGAAAGCTCCGTCGAAACGAAGAACAAGAAAACAGAATCGATTGAATTTAGAAACTCGGAGTATGGTTCATAAATCTGCAACTCGAAATGAAGTTCGAATACCGTAACCCTCGAAATCAACCGCGGGGAAGGGAAGGTCGCGACGATAGAATCTTGAAAAGTATTAAAGCGCTTTTCTGAAGTCTACGGGACAGAGTGAAAGAACGACTAGGAGAGTGGCCTTCTGCTTACTCCTTGTGCGATTTTACCGTTACATACGTATTACGTAGTTCCTAGTAGGAGAACCAGTCCAGGTCCTGTAGACAACCTTGAAAAGCCAACCGTTACGTATAAGAAACCAAGCAGCAGCAGCATCCGTATTCGATTATTATCCATATTCATTATTCCACTACATATTTGAATCCATTGCAATTAATATTTATATTATGATGTAATAGAACATGTTATGTGGAATACAACATATGAATACTATAACCTCAACCTTAACCCATTTCTCATCTCCCACTCCCAATTTGAATGAAAGAAAGCTCCTAGTAACCAGTTCCCTGTTCTCTTGTTGATCTATCAATAGTTCTATCTCTATAATTCCTAGGCCTTATTGTTTTTGTAAATATCCACAAAAATATTTGAATTTGATTAAATAAATAAATACAAATATATATGTGTATATCCAATTCATATTCGACTGTTGACAGCCCTATTTTTATTGTGCCTTATAAACATGAGCAATTTTTTGGGTGACTAAATGTGTGTACCACGGTATGGGGATGACACGTGGTATCTTAGGGTTAAAAGTGTCAAAAACACATGTTTATTTCAAACAAAATAGGTGTCCAAAAAGAGAGGTGATGAAATGGTTTGGTCATGTGCAACAAAGACTACTGAAAATTAGCAAGACAATGCAAGTAGAAGGTGCTAAAAGAACTAAAGAAATGCCAAAATCGACCTGGTTTGACGTAGTAAAGAAATACATTGCAGCTTGTAATTCAACAATGGATATGACCCTATATAAAACGGAATGTTGGAATAGGATTCATATAGTTGCCCCCAAATAGCCCAAGTAGTTGGGATAAAACTGTTTTGTTGTTGTTGTGGTTAACGTGTCAAAAAACAGACACCAATTTCAAAAACACATCACATGTTGGTGCAAGTCACACATTGTCCCAAACATTTGCTCTCGTTCTAAACCAAAATATACATGTCAACTATCTTTGGCAAGTAATCTCATATGGCAATCTAGAGACAAATCATGATCTAGGGTTTAATTAAGATTGTTTGGTATACAATTGCAGTTGCAATCTCTTATCCGAATTTGCATTTTGGTGCAAGTTGAACTTGCACACAAAAAATGTGCATTCCAAAATCCCAGTCCAATTTCGGATTGCATCATGGACTTAAAAATGCGTTAAATAACTAAACTCGTGTTAAAATATGAGGATAAGAATGTCTTTTGATTGTAATAAAAAAAACATAAGCTTCTTCCTACAACTTTTTCCGTTCTTTTCACTTGACAGAGAACAAAGACAAAAAGTGAATAATCGTCACTACCGGCCGATGTCCTCCAAGCTTGAAGCAATTCGATAATGGCGGTTTCCTTCTCTTTCAAAGAGTTAACTCCAACACATTGAGAGACATGTATGCGAACGGTGTCATTCTTATTCATTTCCTCTCTCTCCCTCTTGTTGACTGTCGGACATGTCAAATATTGATCGACACACTGAGATTAATAATAGAACGTCGTCATACACAAAAATTGCCCATGCAATGTCCGGATCAGCAGTGATCACCTCCGTAGCAATCGCGGTCTTCTCCTTCAACCCCGATGAACCCGTCTCGAGAAAACGCAGCAAAGGTCCCAAACCCCCTTCTTTAAACATGACCTTCCTCAATGAATCACTCGTTGTGGCAAGAACTAGTAGAGCCATTGTTGATTGCTCTCTCATCGAAGAAGACTGATTGATGGAATCGAGCAATCAAACCAAATAACTCACATCACCTTCTTTAACAACCAACACCATAGCCTTATCTTCTTCACTAAGAAGCTGAAGTAGGGAATCCAATGTATTTCTCTTGAAGTCGATCCCTCCGATCTGTAATCTAACAAAAAGGTCTTGGAGGAAGAAAAAAAACCAATCCCTCTTTCCCCGAACCAGAGGTGGGTTGGGAGAGAACAATGGCATTGGATAATCGAAGAACACCGGATTTGAGCAGCAAATCGATGTTGTGGAGAAGAATAAATAAAAAAACAAATGCTAAATCGAGGTCACTCTGCATCTAGAGCTTACCCTGTATAAGTAAAATACCCCACAATACTTAAAAAGGTAAAAATATAATTTTGCATGTTTAAGGGAAAATTTGTCATTAACATTTTTAAAAGGTCATTTGTAGTGTTTGGGACCCAATAGAATGCATTAAAAATGAGAAAAACAAAGATAAGTCTCAAACTCATCAAGTTATAAAATGACCCAATAACGTAATTGGGGTAACTTCATAGGCACACATGTACCAATCATGAGATAGTATGTATATAGATATACATCATTGAAAAAGTATTTGAGTCTACTTTCCAACATCACAAATAATGCACATTTCAAAGTTTTCTACAAAAAGTGATGTTTGTTTTACCGTAAAAAAATAGTGTTAAATTTTTTGAAATAAGCATGATCCATCATAAGAAGGATCACGAGCATGATCCATCATGGATTTCATGATCAATCACGAGCGCAATCGATTGCAGATCTTGAGAGGATTATGATAATGATCACACAAAAAATCACAAGTGTGATCGATCACGAGAGAATGATCACAGCTCTCAGGTATTTTTCAGAGAGGAGGTTCCTAATCGACCATGAGAATGATCACACTTGGAAAATATTAACAAATCTTTAAAAAATGTTTTTTGCCATTTTTGACGTGGCACTCATCCATTTGACCCCACACATCTGGGAGCTCATCTTAGATAAGTTAAAAGCCCTATAATACTTCCTTTAGCTCACTTGGACTCTTTAGAAAAAAGAGAGAAATAGTTAGATAGATTAGAGATCTTTGAGAGATAAATGTGGGAATTCTTCCAAATTTTGGTAAATTTTACTCCTAACCATGAAAAATCCGCTAGAGTAGCTTATTTTCTTGTTAGATTTTTATAGTTTTATTATTTTAATATTAAATCTATACTTATTTTACATAGCAAGGTGTCAGTGGAGATTGAAGTAAAAGTTTATTTGCTTGAGGTTTTTGACTTTGAGCTATTGTAAATAATCTTACTTTCTATACATGATATGATGTATTTTCTCTTTGAAAATCCTTTGAAATTCTCGAAAATCACAAGCTAAACATTTTAAATTTATTTGATCATTGGATTTTAGTTTCTTTGGTAAGTAATCTTGTTTACTATGGGTGGTGTGATGTGTTATCCTCTTTTGATTTAAAGATTATGTGATGTTATTCATTAAATTATTTGAGATTATTGAAAATCCTTGAATTCAATTCATTGAACCATGTCAGATCCATGAATTCTAGCTTTTTTATGATGTATTTTGATCTCTATGCTTGGTAAAACTCATTTCTCATTAGAATCTCTAAAAATTCTGTAAAACCATGATTTGAATCATTGAATTTTGTTTGATATTTAGATCTACACTTATTTTGTGAAAGATTATTATTTTTAAACATTGTGTGGACTATTTTTCTTCATTGAATCCTCTAGATCACATGAAATCTGAATTTTTCCCATATGAACCTTCGAAAATATGTGTAAAATTGTGAATCTTTCAAGATCTACACTATTAATAATCAAATTGAAATGCAATATTGTTTTCCCCTTTGTTTGTAACACTAGAAGTGATATTTGGATGATATCTACAATTATATTCATTTAAAAATCATTGAAATTTATGTAAATTTGCATTGAACTCATTAATTCTATTGAACTTTATGTTTTTCACGTAATTATATGAACTATGTGGACCATCAAATCCTACTACATGTTTTGAATCATTTATATCATGTGAAATCTTAGTGAATTATGGTAACTTCAGTCTTACGAATATTGAATCATGTATTAATATCAAATTTAAGTGAATTATACCTTTGAAGTTATTGAATCATGACAATATTATGTCTATGTGTGTTATATGTATTATAGAAACATTTTGATTATCAAAATTATGTGAACCTTCAAAATTATTGATGTGAACCTTATTGGACTTGAACTTTTGACCCATTTTGGGTCCCGTCACAGGGCTAAGTGTGACCATTGATTATCTGAGTCTTAACATCGGGCTAAGTGTGTCATTGACGATTTGAACCTACTCACAAGGCTAAGTGTAATAAATTACTTCAAACATGTTTTTTAGTTTACGGATATTGGCCCTACTTATGGGGATTAAACAGAATATCAAGACCCTATCATTAGGGTTATAACAAGGATATTGACCCTACTTATGGGATTTAGCATGAGATCAGAACTTTATTTGTGGGGTTGACCAAAGCATATGATTACTTCATATTAAACTATTGGATCATTGAACATTAAACCTTTCAAATATCGAACCTTTGAATACTTTGAATTATCAAACTTTGAACAATTTGAATATCAAATTTTGAACACTTTAAACCATGTGAACTTCGGACTTTTGAAACATTGAACTTTGAATACTCTAAATCATTGAACATCGAACGTTTGAAAGCTAACATATGTCATTGGACTTATAGGTTTCAATTTTCATATTGAATTAGTTATCTATACACCGATTTTTGTCGATATTTAGCATTAAACTCCGAATTATGAAGTTACAAGTTTAATTCAAACTTAGAACTCTGCATTTGACCTTTGACTTTAGTTTGACATTTGATTATTATTATATTTGTACTAACATGATTATACTTATTACTCCGATCCCTGTTTAGTTTTGTATTGACCTTTGGACAAACTAATGCTCAAATTATATTTTGCTTTGTATTATCTATAGCTAGTTAGATTGTTTACAAGTTGGGAGTAATCTAGTTATTTTGTTTTTCATACTAACAATTATTGCAAGTTCTCCATTCCATAGACTTGTTATGCCGTCATCAACATTTTTCATTTGCTTTGTTGCACTTTGATATTGGTTATACTTTGGACCCTTAATATATTGAATATTATTTGAGAGGTTGTATATTTCATTTTCCTATTGTTTTGAGATTCAGGTTACAGGCACTCCAGTGATGTAGACAGTGAATTTATATCATATTGTTTTACATTGGAGTTTATAGTATTAACTCCACTACAACTTATTATTTATTGGACAATTGTGATATATGAATATTGATGTATACTTTCGCAACTATCGAGCTAAGAATATCGAGCTAAAAATGTGAATATGTTTCTGCAAACTATTGAATTATGATTATTAAAATTAAATTGACTTAAATTAATTTTTAACTGTGAATTAGTGGACTATTGGAATTTGGTTTATCGATTTAATGATTTGTGCTATTATGATTATTGGATTGTGAAAGTTATGATCCAAATTCGATGCATTTATGGATCCCAAATTCAAGTATGAGTTTGGAGGCGTTACAATAAAAAAAAGGGTCACAACATTGGTCAGAGAAGGTTTTTGTTTTCTGAAGGGTGGAGAGGTGGTTGGGAAGGAGATCATACAATAAAGGGTTTTCAAACCAAGGAAGGTAGTCAGAGATTTCAAGAGATGTTTGATGAACTAGAGAATATAAACAAAGGAAAAGGGGAAAGTGAAAAACGATTATTGTAGATTGGAGATGAAAAAAAAAAGAAGAAAGAAGCCAAACCACTTGCCTAATATGATTTTATTATTTTGGGATTGCAATCATGTAATCTGATTTGATATCGCAATCCCAAAATCAATAAATTGCATGTCAAGTAAACCTGACAACTGCAATATCCACTTACCTTGATGTTATTTCGATGTGTCTTTGTGAGCGAAGTTTTGATTAGTTAGACTTGACCAAAATCCATCAGTTCATGGCCACACATGTTCCTTTTATCCCATGGAGAGGTTAGGGTTTCAAACCCTTGGACTGTAATTTTGCAATGGTTGCATCGATGTTCACCCCAGCCAATGGGAGATTGGTAGTGCAAGGTGGCGGATGTGATGGTAAGTCCAAGTGACCTTTAAAAAAAATCAAACCTATTCAATAGCGAAGCAATGTTCTGTGATAAAAATGCTTCTGTAGTGTATATGGTGAACTATAAACAGACATGTGTTGTTTTGGGGGGATAAA
>JAOXJP010149389.1:0-13153 GCA_025762735.1 Platanus orientalis | reverse complement strand
ATCAATAAATTGTTCATCTTCTTCCATTCTAAGTTCTTCAAACTTAGTGGTTAGCATTTGGAGTTTTGATTTTTTAACCATACTAGTTCCTTCATGGGTTACCTCAAGTAAATCCCATGCTTATTTGGCCAGGGTGAGGGAGCAAACTCTCCTAAACTTAGTTTGACTTACCGCACAGAAAATGGCATTCAATGCCTTATAATTGGCGGTGTAGGCTTTCCTTTGGGTTTCATCCCAATCCTTTTCTGGTGTTGGTGGCTTATTCCAACCTTGTTGGATTGACAACCATAATGACAAGCCATGGCTTGTAGATAGGTACTCATACAAATTTTCTAATATGGGTAATTGTTCCCATTAAAGAATGGGGGTTTCATAGTTGAGTATGCTTTTTTCGGGTTGGCCATTTAGAGTTCTCTACTCTATGAATTTTATGATCTTTCTACTCTGGTGGTTAGACTGTTTTAAAAAGCAGCCTTGCTTTGATACCAATTGAAATTCCTATGTAAAGATCCTAGAGGGGAGGGTCAATAGGATTATTTGAATTTTCCTTTTAAATTACCCCAAATTAAGTTTTGATTGATTAATAAGTTGTGCTTTTAAATATGTTTATGCTCAATTCAATTGCATGTGTGATTGAAATAATGCTTGACAATATAAATGAAGAATGTATATACACACACCACAAACAATCATATATGAACACAAGATGTATAGTGGTTTTGCACAACGGCCTACATCCACTCTAAAAAACTTAACTTGAGCTATTTAATTTTATTAAGATTGAAGTCAATGCAATCAGGGATAAACTTAGCAAAATCCTAGTCTACTTGCCAATGTAAGCTACATCCGGTGTCTCCGGTGGGTGCGGTCTATGGTCTACTTTTTTGGTGTCTCCAGCGGTAGTGCTAATTCTCCCGGTGTCTCTGGCTGGAGAGGTCTCAAAAATGTAAATAAAAGTTTAAGGAAAGAATTACCTCCTAATGGGTTGAGGTTGCTCCTCCTTGAGCTTGGTTTGACTATGAATCCCCAATTGCTTCTTGGTTGGCTCTTCAAGTTAGAGAGCCACACTTAATGGGTTATTCCTCCTTGGGCACAATATGACTATCAAACTCACCTTTCTTCACAAGGGTTTACATAACCCTTGATTTCTTTTACTTGAATATTTGTCTTAAATAGGGTGGAAGAGGGGAATGGTCATTTTTGGGTAATGATTTACCTATCTAAGCTTGAAGAGACTTCAACAAGAATGGAGAGTTAAATCTCTCAATGTTTTCCCAATTTTAGAGCAAGAATGTGGTAGTTTTTTTTTTAAGACCATTTCTTGCTCAATGGGTGCTCAAACCCTTTTATTATGGACGAAAATAATCCATGTTCATTGGATTAGAACATCCCCAAATGATCTTGGCCATTGATTGTAAACTGATTTTTGAAGTTTAGACTATTATACAGTGTTTCCACTATTTTGGATCGATCGAAGTGCAAAAAACACTCAAAACATCAACCAGAGAGTTACTGGATCGATCTTGGATCAATCCTGGATCGATCGAAATAAGTTTGGATCAATCCAAACTACTTAGATCGAAGTGGTTTTATCTTGGATCAATCCAAATTCTCTGTAATCCCTCTTACAGTCTTGGGAATGTTACAGATGACTTTGGATCATCCCTCATGACCCAGGAAGGTCTATGGTCCTTGAGAAACCTGACATGGGACCTTGATTCACCTTAACTACCATATAATACCTGATTTACCTTGTGTATGCTTGAAATGGATTGTGAATCCTTTGGGATGACTCGTCAACTCCCGGAATGATCTCTTGAGGCTTCCTTGATGCTTGGTGATGATCTTCGTGATGCTTTGACTTAAGGACCACTTAGACTCTAACATGACTCAGTTCATGCCCTGGTCTATACATAACATGTATTTTACAAACTCATGAAATTTACAACATATTCCATTTATACTATTGTGGTTTAATGGGTCTTATAAAACTAGATTGTAGAAAAAGAATGAATCACTCAAAAGATGAATATTATGGAAAGGTGTTAAACAAGAAAAATCTTAGAAAGAGAGCATTCTTTTAAAAAGTTGAACAAGAAAATCTTGAAAAAAAGAATAAATGGATTCAATCTAAGATGTTGTAAACAAAGAAAATTTGGGTCGAGAAGGGAAAATTAAAATGTCTCGTTGTCCACACCACTCTTAAGGTAGGTGATGCATCACATTGGTTTCTAGATTGTGTTAATGTAAAAGTTGTAAATTTTATGAACTGTAAAATACAAGCATTGTATAGACTAGGATATGTAAGGAGTCATGTTACAGTCTAGAAGGTTTATTGGTTCAAGCTTCATGAAGAACTACCTCAAGCGCGAAGAACTAACTCAAGGAGAGCCAACCAGGAACTTGAAAATCATTCTGAAGGATTAACACTTCACTTTGAGCTCACAAAAGGTAAATCAAGTAAAGTGGCATGGCCACAGTGAATCGAAGGACTACCAAAGGTTTCCAAAGGTCTATGGACCTTCCTGGATCTTAGAGAGGCGATCCTGAAGTCTCTACAGCCTTTACAAGCATTATAGAAGCATTACAGAGACTTTCGATCGATCTAGGATCAATCCAAAGCCCCCAGTTTGATCCACCTTATTTGGATATGAAATTCCAGTCCCACTATCCTAGAGGGGGGTGAATAGGTTGTCATAATTTTTAATTTGATTTATCTATAATTTTTTACTTAGGCAAGATTAAATTCTATTTCTATTTAAATAACAAGCATTTACCAAAAGCTTTTAAAATGCTTAAAGGAATAAAGATGCAAAGAAAAATCACACAGACAAATAGACACCTCTTTTTAAAGTGGTTTGGTAAGAGTGCCTATGTCCATTGTAGAAAGCTCCTCATAGAGCGGATTAGTTTTATTAATAATAACTGTAGATTACATGGGAAAAATTAATTACAAAAACCAACACTACTAACAGTTTGGTGACTCCAAAAAACTAAGTGTCAACCCTCGGTGTCTCCGGTAAGGGTTAGAAAACGTCTCCCGTGACTTCGGCGAAGGTACAAAATTTGTTAAGTGATTAGATGAAGAGTCAAATCTCTTCTCTTAGTAATGCTTCTTAGTAAGCAGATTTTAATTAAAAGATCATAGTATGCTCTAGTATTTTATCTGTTTATTTCAAATATATATGCAACAATAATGTTGTGTAACGGATAAAGTAATTTCAAATACCCCAATATTAAAATACCTGGGACATTGGCTACTCTTAGAGCTTTCTCTATGGATTTGCAGGTCTAAACCTAGGCCATGTTCTCCCACTTCAAGTCTATCAGTATAGAACACCTTTCAAGGTCCCTTTGTATGCAGCACAATGATTATAGACGGAACTCTAACAATTGTAGTTCTCAGACAACTGTTTTTACTCAACTCTTAATGAAGGATCTTTATCTCAAAGACTCTAAAAATTTCAATGCTTTTAGAGTCTTTAAATAGCCCTCAAAACATTAGGGTTTTGTCCCTCAAACGGTCACATGATCCCCATTAAAGATGAAGATTCGCAAGTTCAAAAAACACAGATTTCCATTTCTGTCACTAGGGACTGATCCCAGTTTATTTGGGATCAGTCCCATGTGATTGGTCCCAGTGAAATTGTGACCGGTCCTAGTGAAGGTGTGACCAGTCCAGCGTGACTGATCCTAAAAATATGGGGATCGGTCCCAATACTCAGATTTGCATTTTTTTCCATTTTTTGTTTTGTTCTCCACTTAGGTCTTTTGGATTTTCTGCGGGGCCTTTTCTATGATTGTGTAGATGAGCTCTAAGTTTACAAACCTAGGCTTGGTTGGTCACATCAAGTTTTACTTAGTTGAATCACTTTGTTTGCCTCGGCTTCCCTTTGCTTTTGTTACGGGTCATTACGTCTTATTCTTGACTTCTTGACGTTTTCTTTTTCATCTAGTAGCTGATCACACATACATATATTACCACATTCTCCCCCTTTGTCAATTCCATGGCAAAACTCTCATCACCCACTCACTCACTTTACAACTCACAGACTATTAAAAAAAATATTACCAATACATTTTGCAATCCTTTTACAATTAACCAAATTCAGCCCAAAGTTAATCTCCTCCTCAAGTTGTGCTCTCCCTAAAGATGTTGCCTACAAAACAAAAACTTACCTTTCTCAAGCATAATTTGGCATCTAATCATTCACATGTGTGTGTGGGAGTGTGATGTGTAGTGTCTCCCCCTTTTTGACAAGGAATTACAAAGCCATACAAATGAAGTCATGCACAGAAAATGAATCAAGAGAAATATTGAATATACATAGAATTCAGATATAATAGAAATGAAGTTATCCATTAGATATAAACATTAATCACAAGTATTTTGAGGTTCCTAGTACAAAAAGTGGATACAACCAAAAAAATAAAAATAAAAACACATGATCACTCCTACTCCTCGTCACCCTCATCCTCCTCCTCCATTTCATCTTCCTCACTACCCTTCGACTCAGAGTCAAGAAAAACACACCGGATCTTCTCTCCCGACGTTATCTCCACATTCAGCTCACCAACTATTTTCACTTAGGATTCTGCCATAAGATTAAGTTTTGAAGCCAAGAGCTTCTAATTACTAATTGTCTGCATGCTTTTCCTTTTGACATAGGCCTCGAGACCCTTGAAGACGGTCTCAATACCTTGTAGCTTCTCCAACACTAGCTTCAGAAATGCATCCGTAGGCATATAGGTGGGCCCAGAGAAAGTTGCTTGACCAGAAGAAATTGCTTGAGTGGTGGTGGAAGTGCCCATTGATTTAGTGGATTTCCTAGTCTTTGTGAGTTTCTGCATCTTCAAAACTATTAATGCATTGATGTTTCTGGGTTGCTTTTGGGGTGTAGAATGGAATTTTATTCCATTCATGTGCAATAGCTTTGTGATGATGATTGGAAAGTAAAGGTTGGTCTGCAGATCCTGACATTTTGATGCCTTAATCATCTTAGTACAAAGAATGACACTTAAGTCCATTGGTTTGTGGCAAAGGACATTGCACACCATATAGGCCATTTTTGGATTCATGTCAGCTTGGTGAGTCGTTGGTAATACGTTATATGTGAAAATCCAATTCAGTAGCCAGGTATCATAGGTGGTCTCTGATGCATCCAACTTAGATGTCTAGGGTGTTCCAAAACCCTCAATATCTATAGCAAGATCCCCCTTTTCTTCTGGGGAGAGTGCGGGCATAGGATATTCCATAACACCTACTTGAACCCTTGGCACTCCTAGTTCGATAAAGAGTATGTTGGGGTTCACTTGAATGGGTGTGCCATAGACCATGGTTGTGAAACCTCCATCTATGCTATTCTTTGCATTGAGATTAGCATAAAACATCCGAACTTCTGTCTCATGAAATGTCCCTTGTAGTGTGAATAGGGGTGCCTAGCCGTATGAGACATGGTATGGTTCAGAGTTAACCATTTTGAAAGGCTTCAACTCTATAAAACGCTCACAGATCAAAGGTTTCTTTGAAAAAAAATGAATTAACAGTTATGCATGCACCTGGAATCCCGAAAGTAGTCTGGTAGGAGAGGGATTTCGTTCCCATGATGCCCTAAATTTGAGCGTGACTCCCCTGTGGGTTGATCAATGGCAGCCTTCTTTCGCTTGTAGGTGGAGGATGCAAGCAGGTTGGATTTCCTGGAGTAAATGCTAAAATATTTTCCTCTATTAGCCATGGGAGTCATGGGAAAGCTGGTGAGAGAGAGATGGAATAGTAGAGGAGGAGCTTGGGAGAAATCGGGGAAGAAGACGACCAGTCGGGCGTCCTGCCTCTTTTAAAAATAAAACCGTGGCCAAAATTACAAGTTTGCCACTTGGGACTGATCCAAAACACAATGGGATTGGTCTTGATATTTTTGTAGAATTATGAAGTGTGCCATTGAAGACCGGTCCCATTTGAACTAGTGATCAGTCCCAATTCAATTTTTTAGAATTTTATAGGTTTGCCATGGGGGACCGATCCTAAGAACACTAGGATCGGTCCAAATTTCCAGATTTTGAATTTTTGCCCTTTTTAAGTCCCTGACATTCTTGAATATCCCAAGTGCTTTGTTTGGTTAGGGATGATCATGTAGATGGCATATTCACATATTCACATCGCACTCCGTAGATATTGGAATCTTTTCTCATCAAGTGGTTTAGTGAGAATGTTACCTAACTGGTTCTTAGTTTGAATGTATTCTAAGGCTATGATTTTATCCTCAACAAGCTCTCTGATAAAGTGATGACGAATATCTATATGTTTCATCCTTGAATGTTGAACAAGGTTTTTAGATATGTCGATTGCACTTATATTGTCCACAAATAGGTTCATGGTGTCTTGTTTGAGGTCAGAGTCCTTTAACATCTGCTTCATCCATAGAAGTTGGGCATGTCTATTTCTGGCTGCGATGTGTTTAGCTTTAGCAGTCGACTAAGAAATGGATGTTTACTTTTTATTGTGTTAGGAAACTAAGCAATTTCCAACGTAGAAGCATCCACCACTTGTGCTCTTCTAGTCCTCCAAATTTCTGGCCCAGTCAGAGTCAGAACATCCTACTATGACTGGATTAGTATCAAATGGGTATCATAATCCAAAGTTGAGGATCCCATTTACATACTTAATTATCCTTTTTATAGCTGTCAGATAAGATTCCTTGGGCCCGACTTGATATCTTGCACATGCTCTGACACTGTAGGCTATATCAGGCCTACTAGCTATTAGGTATAATAGATTCCTAATCATGCTCCTATAGAGTTTAGTATCAATGTCTACTCTAGTGTAGCCTGTTGTGACTTTATTGCTAGTGCTTATAGGAGTCTTGACAAGTTTGGTCTCAAGAAGTCCAAACTTTGATACTAAAACTTTAGCGAATTTTGATTGGCTTAGAAAAATGTCATTCTTCGTTTGTCTGGCTTGTAGGCCAAGAAAAAACTTAAGTTCACCTTCCATACTAATTTCAAATTCTGATTTCATCATTTGAGCAAACCCGTGAGCCATCTCTTCACTAGTCGACCCAAAAATGATGTCATCGAAATAAATCTATATCATAAGTATGTAGCCATCTTTTTTCTTAATAAAAAGTGTCTTATCAACACTCCTCTTATCAAAGTGATGGTCTAGAAGAAACTTAGTTAGCCTTTCGTACCAAGCTCTTGGAGCTTGTTTTAAACCATATAGTTATTTCTTTAGTTTGTATACACGCTCAGGTAAATGTGAATCAACAAACCCTTCAGGTTGTTCCACATATACCTCCTCTTGCAACCACCCGTTCAAGAAGGAACTCTTGACATCCATTTGATATAACTTAATCTTTAGATGACACACAATTAAGAGCAATATCCTTATGGATTCAAGTTGTGCTACGGGAGCAAAAGTATCTTCAAAATCAATTCCCTCGACTTAAGCATACCCTTTGGTAGCTATACTGGCTTTGTTCCTCACAATTGTTCCATATTCATCCATTTTGTTCTTAAAAATCCATTTAGTTACAATGATGTTTTTATGTTGTGGTCTCTCAGTATGAACCCAAACATCATTTCTTTTAAACTAGATTAGTTCCTCTTCCATGGTCACTATCCAATCTGGGTTAACAAGAGCCTTTTTAACAATTCTAGGTTCTATCTTCGAGGTAAGACACATATGGTTGACTAGGTTCTTAATTTTCTTTCGTGTCTTAACCCCATCTTGAGGATTACCTATGATGTCTTTAAGTGAATGACCCTGGACCAATCTATTTTTCTTGGGACGTTCAAGAAGTTCTTCAACTTCACCCTTAAATTCATCTTGGGATTTTCCTACTGAATTGACATCCTTGGGTGCTTCCTTTTGAGAAGGTTGAAGATCCACATGTACTTTAGTTTGATCATTTTCTTTGTCATTAATTATGACATTGATAGATTCCTCCATTGTTAGAGTTTGCTTGTTGTATACTTTGTATGTTCTACTCCTTGAGGAATAGTCAAGGAAAATGGCTTCATCACTTTTTGGATCAAATTTACCAATATTTTCCCTACCTCTCAGAATATAGCGTGGACTATGAAATACTCTAAAATAGTTGATATTTGGTTTTCTATCATTCCATATTTCATAAGCAGTCTTTGTGGTTCTTGGTCTAATATAAATTCAGTTTATGATTTAGCATGCTATGTTGACTACTTCAGCCCAAAACCTTTTAGCCATGTTCTTGCTTGTAAGCATTACATTAGCTATTTCTTGAAGGGTTCTATTCTTTCTTTCTACCACCCCATTTTGTTGATGTGTCTTAAGAGCTGAAAATTCATGCTTAATTCTCATCTCATTATACCAATTAGAGAATTTATGATTCTCAAATTCTCCTCCATGGTCACTTCTTATTCTCTTGATGGTGCTATCCTTCTTGTTTTGCATTCTTTTGCACATGATCATGAGCTCATCAAAAGCTTCTGATTTTTCTCTTAAGAAGACAACCCATGTATATCTCGAAAAATCATCTAGAACAACCAGAGAGTATCTCTTTCCTCCTAGACTTTCAAACCTGGTAGGACCAACCAAATCCATGTGTAAAAGCTCTAATGGTTTACTTATTCCTATTTGATTCAAGCTTTTGTAAATACTTCTTGTTTGTTTTCTAAGTTGGCAACCACCACAAATTTGACTTTCCACTTTGTTTAAACTTGGCAATCCTTTGATGATCTCATTTTTGGTTAGTCTAGCAAGATCTTTGAAATTTATGTGACCCAATCTTTGATGCCATAAGTTAGTCTCATTTGTATGAAAGACAAGACAAGTGTTATGACCAGTATCCTCTGGATCTATAACATAATAATTGTCACTGGTCCTTATTCCTCTAACCAGAGTCCTATTAGCTTTCTTATCCTTTATGTCTGAGCATTAAGGTAGATGGCTGAGCATTAAGGTAATTGACTTGATTTGAAGTTGAGGCTATTTGTACACCTTTACCTTTTTGAGCATAAGTGGCTTTCACTTTGGGAAAGACTCTGAGTGGTGTAGGATTAGGTGCTGGATGGGGTTATTGCTTTTCCTTTTCCCTTTATAAAGGTACCTGTATTATTCTTGGTCATGGAATTTTTGAGTTCATAACCTAGTCCTCTCCTATCACCACTTTCTCTACCCATGGTTAGCATATGTTCAAATATCTCATTTCCTTGGGCGATGAGCTTTATAGATCTCCTTTTATGTTTTTCTAATAAGTCCACTTTGTCCTACTAGTGAGTTCAGAACATTTTAGTAATCAATTTTCCTTTTCCTTTCTCTCATGATACAGAACAGTGTTTAGCTCACTTAATTTCATTTTTAAATGAATAACCTTTAAATCCAACTCCTCATTCCTTTTTGAAGGTTTAAGTTTCCTGAGGCATTGTCAGCTATAAATTCAGAGGATGAATTTTGTTGAACTTGAATGAGATTCATTTCCATCGAGTTTAGCTTTTCAGTTAGCTCATTGACTTCCTTTCTATGTTCTTGGTTGGTTTTAATAAGTTTGACACTTTCATTGTACACCTCATTATATGCGTCCTAAAGATCTTCCTCATCTTCATCAACTTCCTCTTCTCCTTCATTAGCTTCCTCACATTTGCTTGGGAAGATTTCTAGTTCTCCTCTGGCAAGTGCCATGAAAGCTCTCACTTCATGTGAGAACTCATCTTCACTATATTGAGATTCAATATTTGATTCATTGAGGTCATCATCCCAGGTGGTTGCCGTGGATTTGCCTTATCCTATCATTTTCTTTCTTTTATTAGCACATTCTAAGGCAAGGTGACCATGACCCTTGCATTCATAACACACTGGTTCCTCCTTAGGAAACACTAGCCTCCTAGGATTTTGATTTTGATTTTGTTTATTAGGAAGTGTTTTCTTCCTAAAGCTCCTTGCATTAAATCTCATCATCTTCTTGAATCTGTGAGCAAATAGGGCCATCCCTTCGTCTGAGTCATTTTTTGGGCTAGAATCGTCATCTATTTTTAGAGCCACACTCTTCTTTTTTATAGAGGATCTAAATTTTAGCTTAAAGGTTTATAGGGACCCTATTAGTTCTTCAAGTTTCATTTTATCAAGATCTTGGCATTCCTTAATAGCCGGGACCTTGGAGTGAAATCTCTTAGGTAATGACCAAAGTATTTTTCTAATTATTTTTGGGTCCTTAATTTCTTCTCCAAGTCCTCTCATTAAGTTGACTATGTCTTAAAGTCTGGTGTGAAAGTCGATGAACTGCTCATCCTCTTCCATGCAGAGAGTCTCAAATCTTGATGTAAGCATATGAAGTTTGGATTTCTTGACCAGGTTAGTTCCCTCATGGGTCACCTCAAGGAGGTCCCATACTTCCTTAGTTGTCAGTAGACCTGAGACTCTACTATACTCTTCTTGGCTGAGTCCACAGACTATGGCATTCAATGCCCTGTAGTTTGCTGTGTAGACCTTTTGTTCATTTGAATCTCATTCAGCCTTAGTTTTATCCTTGGGTTTGGTATACCCTTTTTCAACGGCAAACCAAAATCCATAATCTAGAGATCTCAAATATATGATCATGTGGCTTTTCTAATAGGTGTAATCAGTCCCATCAAAGAATGGTGGTCAGTTTGGAACATATCCTTCCTCCCTAGAGACCTGCTCTAATACCAATTGAAATTCCAGTCCCACTATCTTAGAGGAGGGGGGTGAATATGATGTTACAATTTTTAATTTGATATATCTATAATTTTTGACTTAGGCAAGATTAAATTATATTTCTATTCAAATAACAAGCATTTACTGAAAGCTTTTAAAATGATAAAAGGAATAAAGATGCACAAGAAAATCACATAGACAAATAGACACCTCTTTTTAAAGTGGTTTGGCAAGAGTGTCTATGTCCATTATAGAAAGCTCCTCAAAGTGTAGATTAATTTTATTAATAATAATTGCAGATTACATGGGAAAAATTAATCATAAAAACCAACACTACTAACAGTTTGGTGACTTTGGCAAACTGAGTGTCAACCCTCAGTGTCTCTGGCAAGGGTTAGAAAACACCTCCAGTGACTCTGGTGAAGGCACAAAAATTTGTTGAGTGATTAGATGAAGAGTCAAATTTCTTCTCTTAATAATGCTTCTCAGTAAGCAGATTTTAACTAAAAGATCACAATATGCTTAAGTATTTTAGCCATTTATTTTAAATATATGTGCGTAATGGATAAAGTAATTTCAAATACCATAGTATTAAAATACCTAGGAGTTTGGATACTCTCAGAGCTTTCTCTGTGGATTCTCAGGTCTAAACCTAGGCCATGTTCTCCCACTTCAAGTCTATCAGTGTAAAACGCCTTTTAAGGTCCCTTTGTATGCAGCACAATGACTGTAGACAAAACTCTAACAACCATAATTCTCAAACAACCATTTTTACTTAACTCTTAATGAAGGATCTTTATCTCAAAGACTCTAAAACTTTCAACGCTTTTAGAGTCTTTAAATAGCCCTCAAAACATAAGGGTTTTATCCCTCAAATGGTCACAAGATCCCCATTAAAGATGGACATTCACAAGTAAAAAAAAAACATAGATTTTCCATTTCTGTTGCTAGGGATCGATCCCAGCTTATTTGGGATCGGTCCTAGTGAAAGTGTGACCAGTCTAGCGTGACCTGTCCAGCATGACCGATCCTAGAAAAATGGGGATTGGTCCCAATACTTAGATGTGCAATTTTTTTCATTTTTTGTCCTGTTCTCCACTTAGGTCTTTTGGAATTGTTGCAGGGCCTTTTCTATGGTTGTGTGGGTGAGCTCTAAATCCACAAACCTAGGCTTGGTTGGTCACATCAAGTTTTACCTATTTGAATCACTTTGTCTACCTCAACTTCCTTTTGCTATTGTTGTAGGTCATTATGTCTTGTTCTTGACTTCTTGACATTTTCTTTTTCATCTAGCAACTGATCACACACACATGTATTACCACATTTGTTGATGCAAAGGCATCATATGTCAAATCCATGGGCAAAGGTGTGGAAGAAGCTTTAACAGCCAAGCCTTGAAAACCAAAATTCAAGCAGGGCTCAAACACCCAAGAAGGTAAAGTCATGCATGTACCTTCATAGGGTTCATTTAACATAACCCAAGATATGTCCCTATATATGGTTAAACACCCCAATATGACCCCAAGAGGATGTGGACCCCCCAAGTGTCAAAAAATAGTAAAAACAAAAAATTCACTATTTTATCAATCACAAAAGTGAGTAGTGAAGACTAGTGTTTAGGAAAAATGGCCTCCTGAAGACTAGGCCTCTTCACCATGATTGATCATGGCATGGGTCCTACAAGCCCCATGATCGATCACAAAGTCCATTATCGATCATGCACTAGTTGTGACTTAAAGGTGGGCTCACACCACCTAGACACCCCTAAACATATTTTGGAGGCCACAAAAAATTGACCCCATAATTAATTATGGCTTAGTGTTTTGGAAGTCTGCTAAAACTATGTTTTGAATTAATGGCTAGTTTCTCTTGCTTGTTTGAAAAGATTCCAATCCAATGATTGTGAGTCTTTTCCATCCTCTATAAAAGACAAATGTTTCCCATTGGGGTAAGACACATCTTCAAGCATTCAAGAGAGTGTTATTTGCTTTACCAAAAAAACCTCAAAGGGTGAGAAACCCTCTTCCCCCATTACTTGATATCCAAACTTGAAAGTTCCTCAAGAAAATATCACTTACTTCTGTCTAAGCTCTACTATAGCTAACATTTATTTGAGAGCTATGGTTTGGGTTATCCCTTGTAGAAACCCCTTTGTGGTTGGCCTAACTCAAGAAGCTTTAGCATCATAGCTTGAAGAAGAAAAAGTGGGCGTACAAAGAAAACTAGATCAACAAGGAACACTCCCACATGTGGTAAGAACAACAACATCAACAAACTTAGTGGTAATATCTGCTATTCATTTTACATTTATTTTCATATTCATTCATCCTCTATTTCTTTGCTTTCTCAAGAGACACTGAAAGTTTTACTACCTCTGTTGGAGACACCAAAAGTAGTACACACTCGTTAGAGACACTAAGTGTTATTATGTAGCTTGCTTGTGAGCAAGTAGTTAGGTTTTGTATGTTGACCTAGGTTGTATGTGACAATCTAAATGAAATATAC
>JAOXJP010149378.1:0-13153 GCA_025762735.1 Platanus orientalis | reverse complement strand
GAAATTAGTGCAAACAGGGGTTATTACATTTAGGGGGAGCAATTTTACACTTATGGGGAGAACTATAAACTTATAGTGAAAGAAAACAAGGATGAATAAACATAATGCCACTTAATAATTACACGCAACTAAATATCATTGCATGACATTGGCATTCACATCATATAGCGTAAAACTCATTCCCTATGTTTGCTCTTTCAATTGAAAATCTTATCTTTAAGGCTTAAGGAAGGTTGGTTGTTTGTGTTATGCAAGGCATGGGTCAAGCAAGATGCACAATGGGCCTAAAAAGCTTACTTTACTTTTTTATGTATCTTATGAGGGTCTTGTAATTGAGTTGTAAGTTGGGATATGTGTTGAAGTATATAAATTTGTATATCTCTTAACACCTTAAGGTTTTGGGAGAGTTCGTTAATTCACAGTTAACATTGTATCATAATAGGTTTTGGTCGCAAGTTCGAATCCTAATGGAAGTATTTTCCAGGATGTAGTGTTGTGCTCATGTATACGCATTGTGTGGAGTTGTGTCTAGCTCCCCAAGTGTTTTCTCAGGAGCAAACAATGTTCTTCTTGAGGCGGGGTGTTGAGGTATATTAATTTGTATATCTCCTAACACCTTAGGTTTTGGGAGAGTTGGTTAATTCACTAACATCATGGTCTTATATGTGTATTGGTAAAATCTTGTAATATGAGTTTTGCCATGGAATTGACAAAGGGGGAGATTGTTTAGGTTACTTGTATTATTTGTTAATCCCATGGTCAAAACATGTTGTAACGATTGTATGTCTTGATAGAGTCATCTCCAAGTGAAGAAATCCAAGAAGACTGAAGACTTGAAGATCAAGACCGGAAGACAACTCGGGACAGGCTACCAACATCCAAAACATTAAAGCATGCATTTTGCGTGAGTAGGGTCATGTACATAGGTTCAAAATGTGTATGGACACATGTAGGAAGACCCCGCACAGGTCCTAGGGGGAGTAATCATCTTAGAGACCCAAGACTGAACTTAAGTTCAGTTTATGTCCATGACCGGTCACAAACCCTGTGATCAGTCATGACTGTGATTGGTCACAAAGCCTATGATTGGTCACACGCAAGGTTTTGGCTCAAAATCAAAGACCTGGGGCTTTAACCCTTCCTCGTGACCAGTCATAACCTGACCCTTCGTGACCGATCACAAACCCCATGATCGGTCACAAGCAATGTAAAGTCCCAATTCAGTGGAACCCACGAGTGTGACCTATGTCTGTGATTGATCACAACTTAAAACTTTGTGACTAGTCAGAAACCCCATGATTGGTCATGCTCAGGAAACTTTCAAAGCTTAGATTAAAATATTTCTAATCTAAGGAAAATATTATTTGCCTGTTTTGAAAGATTCCAATCTAAGGATTGTGAACAATCATCGACCAATATAAGAGGGAAACTTCCTCTCTTTAGGTTTTCACTTCAAGCATTTGAGAGATTTGATTTTTGGCAAAACGTGAGCTCCTCAAACTTGAGAAACTTTCTATCTTCATGAGTTTGAGCTCCTAGAGCAAAACCTTCTTTGAAATCTCTCTAACTTCCTCATTTACGCTTCCAAACTACTAACCCTAGAGAAGAGGCATTTGTGGTTTGTCCCAAGAAGAAACCATTGTTTGGTTAAACTCAAGAGCCAAAGCTTGAAGCATTGTGGGATCAATAAGCACAATAACTCATCAAGGAACACTCCCACTTGGTAAGAATAGCAATATCAACCATTGAGTGGTAAGCTTTGTTTTTCTTTTGCATTCATACTTCATCTCTACATTGTTTGACTTCCGCCGGAGACACCAGAAGTGGCTCTACACTCGCCGGGGACACCGAGTGTAGTTGTTAGCTTGCTTAGTGCAAATAGAGTGGTTTTTACTTAATTTTAACCTAGATTGTAATAGTCAATCTTAATGAAAATTACATAAGCTTGGTAGAGAGCTTTTAGAGAGTGGATGTAGGCCATCATGCCGAACTACTATAAAACTTGTATTGTGGTTTGTTGTTTGTGATTGTTTGTCTCTTACTTTGAAATCCATATCACAATTTGCATATCTACTTGTCTAAATTATTCTTGATTTATTATACCTTTAGCACACACACTTGCATTAAATCAAAAGGATTTAAAATTGAATCAAAACAATCCAAACACTTTAGAAAAGGACAAAAAGAATTCATAAATCCTATTCAACCCCCCCCCTCTTCTTGGATAAACCTACACCTAATTTCAGGAACCAATCTCCAAAGAGGAACGACTTGCAGCACAAAGGTTGCAATCATAGCCACCCAAATCGTCAACACATAAGGGCAGTGGATCAAAGCATCATAAGAAATGAATTTCCTCCCATTTTGTAGGCACATTAAACAAACATCAGAAAATAAAAAATTGTGCTGAGCCAGAATATTTAGTGTCAAAATATTTCTCAAGAAGAAAGACTATATTCGACAGAACCAGACTAAACTGAATCTTTCCATAGTACACTCCTATGAAGCTGGGGAGTAAAAAAATCAAAGCACAACTTTAACAAACATGTACCTTTGGGCTCCCTCCTCCAAATCCTTTAGTCTGTCTCCTCTGTTTGCAACTGTTAACTTGTCAATCTTAACAGATTTGCTACAGAGGAAATTTTCCAGTCATTTAGCACCCTTCTATAATTGTTTCCCACCCTAAAAATACCTTGGGATAGGTACCTAAGGATCTACTTTCTTATTATTAGCCACTGGAACATCTGGAAACATAGTGATGCGGAACAAGACAAAATCCATACTTGGATTTAATAGGTTATGAAGGGGTGTTTTGGGAATTTTGGTTTTAATATTTTTGTACGGTATTATTTTTTAATTTTATCAATTTTAGGTTAATGTAGGATAGTTTCTTCTCAATCAGTTCAAGGGTTTTTATTTATTTTCAAATAGAAAAAGATTTTATTTATTTTAAAGAAAGTGATAGATCTATTTCGTCACTTTTCTTTAGGCCTTATTTTGAGAAATCAAAACTTACTCGTTTGGCTTGATTTTGGTGTCATTGAAATGTTATTCAGTTAACTTTCCAACAAGACCAACATCTTGAGAATTCGGTGTGATTTGGGAAAGTTATGGCTAAAATACCGGTGGGGAATCAATTTGTGCGGGATTACTTATTTTAGAATTTAGTATTTTTTAGGAAGTTTAGTTAAAGTGAGATTTGGAAAGCTTGAAATGTAAAATACTATATATGCTTGTCACTTAGAATTTTAATAGAAAGAATGATGATTATTGATTATTAATTCAAAGCCACAATTTCTTTGTTCTCTGGTGTAACTTCAGAATCTTGAAGGGGTGATGCTTTCAACCCTAGGTTTGACTCCATTGGTATCTTCTTCTCTTTCTCTATTTTATTTTATGTTATTTTTTTCTACTATAAATTTCTATATTAAAGCTTCAAATCAGAGTCTTTGGTCCTACTTCACATAGCCATTAGTGGTAACCAGTTACATAACATATCCTCCTAAGATAATGTCTCAATCCCATTGCCCACCTTCAGACTAATGCATCTCTTAAAGAGATTTAACTGCTTCACAATTCCTTTCCATAAGCTCCTGCCACGAGAAATAGAAGCATCTCTACTCTTCCATCCATTCAAGACATCATATTTAGCTTCTATAATTGTTCTCCACAACTCCCATGTTGCTCTAAAGCTCAACCATTTGCAAGGAGTGTTTTGTTCGTGAGGATGGTCTAACACCTAAACCACCTTGCTTTTTTGGTTTTCACATTCTCCCAAGCCACCATGTGATTGCTAAAAGAAGTCTCCCAACCCTTCCCTAGAGATTCCAATGTGATTTCTCAATTCTTTTAGACATCAATGCTAAGATGCTTTAAGAGAGAAAAATATAAAGGTATGCTTGGCAAAGAAGCCTTTAACAACGTAATCTTCCCTCCCTTCGATTTATAGAAGCTCTTCCAACCTAAAAAATGCTTTTGAATCCTTTCTTTCATTAGATTCCAGATTTCTCTCCTCTTATAGCTAGCCCCTACAGGAAGACTTGACCCACCTTACACCCAAGTTTCCTGCCAGCATCTCCAAATGTGAAGCTTCTCCCACCCCATCAATGATACTTTTTACGAAGTTAACCCTAGGCCTAGAAGTGCCTCAAAACAATGAAGAACGCATCTAACAAGTCTAACTTGGTGGCATGGAGGATGTTTGAATCAAGACATATAATTTCATATACAAATGGTGTTTGATTAAGGACTTTGATATAGATCAATGATACATGGCATGGTCTAGGGAGACCCTTATCACTGTGAGATAATAGTCTACAGCTAGGGGTTGGGCTTTACATTTCTCTTGTTTTTCTTTTATAGTTTGTTGTTTTGTTCACTCTCCTAGTGAACTTGTATGTTTTTTCTCCTCACTTAACGAAATTCTTCTATATATCTCAAAAAGAAAAAGAGGAAGAAGATGACAAAGAAGAAGTCTAACTTGTCTTCGGGTCTATGGCTATGATTACCATGTCATTGGAAAATTGCAAATGAAATATTACTAGTCCTCTGCTTCCAATAGCAAAACTAGCAAACATTTCCCCTTGCATTGTTCTCGATAACATCCAACCCAAGGTTTCCACAATCAATAAAGCAAATCTCTGTGTCACCTCTTAAGCTCCTGAAGAATCCTACTAGTGTGCCATTCACCAATATAAAGGAGGCCAAACCATAACATATTCTCATCTAAGATCTTCACTTGAGTTACTCTTCCAAATTCTTATAACTCTTACCTTTTATAAGATGAAACAACTCCATTTCTATATAAAAAAATGAAATAAATGAAAATTATGTGTCCAAGATTCATATTGGGCAAAGGACAAGCCAAGTCTCTCACTACCAATCTTAACATATCCTTCTTTTCCTTATTGTTAGATACTATTTGTCTATTTATCGAATTTTGGAGTGTATTTAAGGTTATTTGGCAGCAAAACTGAAGCTCACATACATAGGTCAAATTCTCAACAAAAAAAAAGAAGAAGAAGAGGGATTGAGGCTATTAGAAATGATTTGGAAGCTTACTGATGTAGAACGAAAGATATGATACCAAATTTGATGTAAGATGTTGCCAAGAATCTTGAATAAAATCCAAAGTGATGTAGTAGAAACAAGAATTAAGTTAAAAAAACCAGAAATGAACTTTAAACATACTTTAAGTAATCAAGATTTAATGAAAATAGAAGAAACTTGATTAGAGTTTAGAAGAATTGAAATAAGAAAAAGATGGAGAAAAGAGAAGAAAGAAACCCAATAGGGCAATTATGGAATTTCAGGACAGACCCACGAAATACCCCTAGTCGTGCGTCAGAAAATTCTGAAAATTTACAAGGTGACGCTGACCTCTATAAGGAATATGTCTACCAAATTTCAAATAATTATGACAAGTCTAGATATATAAAATTATATAAAATTTCAGACTATAGGATCTTCAAATTCAAGAAACCAAAAAATTTATCAAGACCACTAATCTTGGAATCAAAAAACACTTTAAATTATAAAAAAAAAAAAGAAAAAGAAAAGATGAAGACCTGATTTTAAGCTTTACCAAACCCAAATCAAGGGATCTTGGATTCCATCAAGCTAAATAAACTCAAGGAATCCACTACGGGAAGAACACACTAACTGAGAGCTAGAAATCAAGAAAATTATTTATTCATCAATTTCCTTCATAAAATTGTGGGTTACAAGCATATATAAGGCTTTATATGCCAATCTTTTCAAATCCCACTTTAACTAGACTTCCTAAAAAACTAAAACTCTAAAATAACTAATTCCTGTCATAAAATGATATTCTGCTGGTATTTTATTCGTAACTTCCCCAAATCACATTGGATTCTCAATATTATGGTTTCGTTAGAAAGGTAACTGAATAACCTTTCTAATGGCACCAAAATCAGCCCAAATAGATAAATTTTGACCTTCCAAAATAAGGCCTAAAAAAAGTGAAGGAAATACAATTTTGACTTGACTCCTAATTACATAAGGACTCTAAAATAAACTCAAAAGAAATAAAAGATAGTTTTTAACATAAATCCTAATAAAAATCTAACTCAAACTAAAGATAATGTAACTCCAATATGCACCACACGACCCCAACATTTGTTACACATGTGTGGGTCCCACCTCAGTGAAGATGTTCGCACTAACTACACATTATCAAATGATAAGATCCTAGATAGACTAGAAGGGCAGAACAAGATTTGTATAATCCAATCCCAAAATAATTGAGAACTAGAATATGAAACTAGGCTACCAAAAAATCAGTGTGGGTTTATGCCTAGGTGATCAATGACAAAAGCTTCATTTATTTTTTATTACAAAAGCATTTGATGGAATATTTTAAAGAGAAGAAGAAAGATCTTCACATGATCTTTATTATTATTATTATTTTTTTTGTAAAGATAAAAATAAAGATCATGTGAAGATCTTTATGGACTTAGAGAAAGCTAATAATAGAATATCTAAGGACAAGGTTTCAAGTTGCAGTTGTGCTATCCAAGGAAATGAAAATGTTGCATAGAAACCATAGAACTTGTGGAAATAATAAAAAAATCATGGAACTATGGAAACATTATGGAAATGTTAGAAGCTTTGGAAGAATCTTTAGAAAATGATAGAACAAGCACCAATATACACCTAAGAATCATTATATAAGCAAGCCAACCATCTATGATGGTTGTTGGAAACCAACACCCTTATGACATATGCTGCATACATGTCTTGAACACTAAGGGTTGGAAAATGATACAAAAACACTACAAAATAAAACTATACATTCACATAGAGACGAAAAATTAAAGAAACATCTACACAAAGGAAATATATAAATTCAAACCACAAATCCATAACTTCCACAGAACCATCGATGGAAACATCAAGAAAAGTTAATGAATAATCACCAATACACACCTAGAGATTATTACCCAAGCAAGACAACTATCTATAGGTGGTTGGAAACCGATACCCTTGTGACATACACAATCACGCATGCTTGGAACACTAAAGGCTGGGACTTAAAAACGCTACATAATAAAGCTACACATCATAAAGTTAGGAAATGAAAAAGAAACATCCAAACCACAAATCCACAGCACATAACAAAAATGTCATACATTGTAAATAATATTGATCACATTGCCCCTACAAAGGTACAAGTCCAGCAGGTATCACTCTCCATACAAGAAAATAAATACAATAGTAGTCTAAAAGGCTCGAAACCATCATCCCCAACAATCTCAATACCACAGAGTTACAAGATGGTTTGTGACCATCATCCTTCCCTATCCTAGTGTTGACGATACATTTGCTAACGGAGCTAATCCTTGGGGTAGTAACAGAACTATTGACATGACTGATGCAATACCATGCCTCATAGCCCCATAGGTACTGCTAATAAACATGCTCCTCGACATCCATTAACATCCTCAATCTTGGATGAGATTTGACGTTGACGATGAACGTGGTAAGTTAGGAAATGAAACGCTACATAAGTAATCAGACTAATACCCCTCCCCAAAATGTTGGTGCCTACATGCATATTGATATGAGCCATATATTTGGCCAAGGCCAAAGCTTAAGTAATCAGACTAAGACGACTAGCTCTGTGTGCCATAGTCCTCATGAGGGTACCCAAATCCATTGAAAGATGTAGAACTACTAGTCCTCATTTGGCTGCAAAAGATGAACGCTATCTAGTCGACTACCACCATCGATACTCATGCTGCCAAATGTCCTTGCTGAACTTTTGATTTACACACTTGTGACAGGAACAAGCTTCTACCTTATCTTATTCCTCGTCCACCCTGTGATACCTTCATCATTGAAGTCTAAAAAGTAACTAGGGGGGACGTGCATCATGGTCCCTGATGAGGACATGTAGGCCTAGGTGGGACCCACACATGGGGTTTGTAGGGTCCACACATGAAGACTATGGACATATACAAGAAATAAATCAAAAGAGAAGAAGTTTGTTTCAATTTGGAACAAATTTGGGGCAGATTCGAATACTTTCCATTATTGGCACTTGTGGGGCCCACGTGGAGATCATGTTTACTTTTAGGACATGTAGGAACATACTTGTAGAAGTTTAGAGGCTATTGTGTGTGTTTAAAGCCTCTAATACTCTTTTTTATTTTTTACTATTTTATTAATTATTAGGAGTTGGGACCCATTGGGCATTTTTTTTTTTTTTTTTTTTTGTATAAAGGATAGTCACTTTTAAAGGGTTTTTTTGGGCTTTGTTAGGCTGGACGACCAGCTAGTATTTATGAGCCTTTAGATTAGTTTTTATTTAATGGTTGTGATTGTAATAAGGGTTCTAACCCTAGGGACTTTTCTATATAAGAGCCTACTCTTATTTTTATGAAATTAATGAATGAATTAGGAAGTATTTTCTGCTCAAACTTATGCTCACCCGTCTAAGATGGTTTGCTCTCTAAGATCTCATCTATCTTAGAACCTAAGTGGGATTGCTTCGGAAGAAGTTGGGAATTTCTTCCAAGAGGTATCTATCTATATTTTATTCTCTTTTCTCTTTAGTTCTTCTCCATTTTCTCCCTTCTCCATCTTTTATTTTTCTGAAATCTCCTTTGATCCCCATGGTTTAGTTCAAGAAAAATTCATACTAGATAAGTTCTTATCTTGCAGCACCCATAGTTTGTCCCCATGCTGCATCAAATTTGGTATCAGAGCCAGGTTGTGGCTACTTCTTAGTTAGCCAAGTTCTTGGAAAAAAAAGAAGAAAAAGAAACAGAAGACTCATCAGATCTTCAATCCCTGTTATTCCCTATCATCAAACCCAAAACCTTCAATATTACTAACCTGTGACAGAAATCCCATGTGTAAACTCATTCCTAAAGTTCCCTTGGTGAAGATATACCTGCTGTTGGGATATTGGATCGTATGTCTGAGTGAAACCTTTATATGATAACTAGTGGAATCCCTAGAAACATCCCCTGTGTTTCTGATTGGATATTGTGGGTGTCTCTGCAATGCTATTTGAATATAACTCACCCAGCATCAGATCACCATGTGGTGGTGGGATTAATCTCAATTGAAGATATTGCATGAGGAGATGCTTCAGTGGCTGTGTATTGATCAGTGGAATGCTTCCATGGAGAAAATTATCGATTAGCCTAGTGATTGAAGGTTATTTGCTGGACTGAGGGAAGTGCTGATCTGAAGGCCCTTGTTTGCTGCTATTCGGCCACTTCAGAGTTACCAAAATTCATCTCTGAGATTCAGTGCAAATTGTGGACTGTGTTTGACATCAGGTTTGCTAATTGATTAGATTCAGGAAGTTCTCCATCCTGAGGTATTGATCAAACTCTACACTTGCTGCCCTGTTGTTGGTGTTCTTCCCTACACTAATATCACTCTTGGTCGAAGTTTAATCATCAATGAATTGTTGTTCTGGGGCAGTAATACTTGTGGGATAAATACACAGTTTTAGTTTGGTTCAACTATTCACATGGACTGTTATTGAACCTGGGTAAGCTTTGTTTAAAGTATGATTACTGATTTTCTTGTGCAACTATCCCTGACAGGCTTGTCCATTATACACCCTATATCCATCATGAACACACATACCTTTGGCTACCCTAGTACCTTAATTGCACCTTGAGTACTCTGCTGTTCTGTCATAACATCAGAACCTATTCAGTCCCGTAACCCACAAGAGCCAGGTTTCCACTAATTCCTATTAGTTGGAGTCTTGGGAATGTAAGAAGGGCTGATTAGTCACTGTATTGGAGGGGATCCCTATGCTATAATGATTATGGCAAACCTGGAAGTGGAGACTTATGATTTTGCTGCTGTGTTTTGATTATCTGGATGCATCTCTATTGGCATTCTCTGGAACCATCTTTTCAGTGAAGGGTGCTGATTTAGTGGAAGAATTCCAAGTGCTGCTAGGCCATGGATCACAAAAGTACCACATTAGAGGAGTGGCAACATCAGCCTGGATGCTATTTCCAAAGGGATCACACTCAGATTACTAGCTGAAACATGTGTCGCTGTTTGGAGAATGCATGATTCAGTAGATTTGCATTGAATGGTGGGCTTCTTTCCAAAATAACATACCCTTGCTTTGCTGCCTAAGATATCCAATGAAGGTTGCTGCTCATAGTACAATTTGATATGGGTCCTTGGAATCCACCTCCTTTAGTAGAATACATAAAACACCTTAAATATCGTTTTGAAGAGTCTCTTCGAGTTGAACGACGTGAGATACAGATTGATATTGATGACATTGAGTGGGATAGAAAGCATGGATATTACATTAATACAGATCGTCTCTTTGTCCTATGAAAACAAAGACAACTTGTTAATGCTAGACTTGGTGAGATTTATTCTGAGAATTTCAAAGAGGGGATGGCAAAGCTTCAAGCATATATCAACAAACTTACACAAGAGAAAAATGAAGAACTTGTTGATTCCAAGCCTGAAGTTGTAGTACATACAGATGGGATAAAAAGTGTGACAGAAAAGCCTAAGGTTGTGGTACTTAATGATGAGCTACAAGTTGGGGATGAACAGTCTAAGATGGAAGTTCAGGAAAATGAATTCAAGGCCACAGATGAAGTAAGTAGTGTGTAAGCGTCTAAGGTGGTTATTGATGATCTGTTCGATGGGCCAATTATGAATACAGATGAGTGCTCTCCTGCTGCCCCAGCTTGTGACCAGCTACCTGATGAGATTACAACTCCAGTTATGAGTGTTATTCAGCTCATTTCGACAGACGCACGTCTTAATGAATCTATGATGTTCTCCAAAATTGTCACTCCAGTCCATATCCATCAGGATGAATACTACGAGGTTTATCCATTATCAGTTGCTTTTTAGGATACAGTTATCTGCTCTGGGATCTTTTTCACATCAAATGTCTACAAACGGATAGGTTTACACCACCACTTGATAGTTGGTGGATATGGATGATGGTTGGTTGATGCGGGTTCTCCAAGATTACTGATTATTTCCCTTTATAAAACTCGAGGTCAAGTTTTTTCGAAGAAGGGGGGTTTGATGAGAACATGTAGGCTTAGGTGGAACCCACACATGGGGTTAGTAGGGTCTAGGGGTGGCAATGTTTGACACGACACGAACCCGACACGGAATTAGCGGGTTAGGGTTTGATGTAATCAGGTTCGTGTCAAAAACGGGTCAACCCATTTAGACACGATTAATAAACGAGTCATCTTGGATTAACCCGCAATCAACCCGAATGGACCCGATTAATTATTCGGGTTGTATTGACCCAACTCGTTTAACCCATATACTAAATTACTTTTTTATCCACCATAAAATTGAATTTTAAGTAATAAAAAAATATATGACAAAGATAAATCAGTAAATATACAAAAAAGCCTTAAATGCGTTTATCTTTCAATTCTTCTCTCATTCTCTCATCTTCTCAAATCTCAACTCAAACGAGCCTGCCGGCTGCTGCCTCTCTCCGAACACAAACAACAACCTGTCGCTTCTCTCCGAGCGACAACCTGCCACTGCTCACAGCTCTCTCCGACGATCTGCAAAGAGGAAACCGTTTCCTCTCTCAGTCTCTCATCTCTCTCAACTGTGTGTTCGTCCAAATCTCATCACCAAAGCCCATCGTCATCTTCATTCTTGGCCTACAACTATTTTTCGCTGCAACAAGGGTAAGAACACTAAAACCCATCATGTTTTCCCATTTCTTGATCTCTTGCTTGCGTGATGGTTGGCAGCCAAGCTTGGAACCCAACTTGGGTCGGCCACCCCATATTAAGGGAAAAAAATGAGGTGAGAACAAATCTCTTGGGAACTGTGAAAATAGCATCAGGGTGTGGACACATCAGTGCCGAAAAGTGATAAGTGCCCCCCAAAATGTGTAAATCACTTTTCAGTATTGATGTGTCAACCCCTCTGGTGCCGTTTGCACAGTTCTCACGAGATTCGTTTGCACATAATCCAAGCCCCATATTAAGGCCTGAATGGTCCAAGATTTCAGTGAGCTAGGTGAAGCTCTGCAGCTCTGGCTCAAATTTCGGGCCTTAAATAGAGTTTAGGCATTTTTCAAAGCTTGTTCTTCTGCTCAAGGCCTAGTTAAACCCAAAATTGTACACCAATACACACGTAGACACACGTGTGTGTGTGTTAAGCCCTTAATCATCTGATCAATATATTGTTTTTGTTTTTGTTTAGTGATTTTATATCATTTCTTACACAAAGATAAGTGGGGAAGGATTTGAAGATGATAATGTGGATGTCAATATTAAAGAAGAAGATGGGGCTGAAGTAGAAGTTGTTGGTACTAAAACTCAGAAAAAGAGAGCAAAGAAGAGTACTTCAAATGTTTGGCCATTTTTTTAGATGCTTCCTATAGAGCCAAACAAAAAGCCACAATGTAAATGCAAGAAGTGTGGAACTATTTATTTGGTTCCAAGTGCTTACGGAACTAGAAATTTAAGACGTCATTTAGCTAGTTGTGAGAGAAGAGACACACGGGATGTAGGCCAATTACTTATAAGTCAAAGTGGTGGGTCTATGTCAGTGACTGCCTCTAAATTTGATGCTGAAATTTTTTGAGAATTGTTAGTTTCTGCGATGATTATGCATGCGTTACCTTTTCGGTTTGTTGAGTATGTGGGTGTAAGAGCAATAACGTGGTGATGCACCACTTATCACTGGAAATACTGCCAAGGCTGATTTAGTTAAGATGCATAGAAGGGAGAAAGAAATGATTAAATTTATGTTGAATATTGCTCCGGGAAAAATTAGTTTGACATCGGATTTATGGACTTCAATGACAACTGATGGATATATGTGCATCGCGGCACATTTTATTGACAAGAATTGGGTTTTACATAAAAGGGTATTGAACTTTTGTTTTATGCCACCACCACACAACGGTATATCTTTGTCTGAAAAAATTTATAATTTGTTGTGAGTAGAGCATTGAGAATAAGGTTTTTTCGGTGACCTTAGATAACGCTTCTTCTAATGATGTCTCTGTGGACATGTTGAGATCTCAATTGAATATCAAGAAAGCCCTTGTTTGTGATGGTGAGTTGTTTCATCTCCGTTGTTGTGCTCAGATTCTCAATTTGATAGTACAAGATGGGTTAAGAGAGATTGATGG
>JAOXJP010149367.1:0-13154 GCA_025762735.1 Platanus orientalis | reverse complement strand
CAAAATTTTACTAGTTTTAAAAAAGCATAGAAAACTATATATTTAAATTTTAAGGGTTGTTTATTTTTAAAAATCATCGATTTCACTAGGACTTAACCCAATACTTTTGTAAAAAACAAATTTTATCAATTAAGCTATATACTATTGATAATTTTAAAATAATTAGTATATTATATATAATAAATGTATATTATATATGTAAAAGTGTGGGCCTCGGGCCGGGTTAGGGCTGGGCTTGGGCCGGGCTAAGGGGCAGGGTAATGGTTTACCACACTTTTTTACAAATTCGGCAAAACTTGGGTCCAATATGGCAAAATTCCCTTTTATTTTTTAAATCGAAGCAAATGTTCTATAATAAAAATACCTATGTAGTGGATATGGTGAATTATAAACAGACATGTGTTGTTTTGGGGGGGTAAAAAGGGTCCAAAAAAGTGTTCAGTTGAAAAAGTAAGTGGTATGTCTGGTTGCCATGAAAAGAAAAGAAAGGAAAAAAAAAAAAGTTCAAACTTTCCCATCCTTTCCTACACATATCTGGTTGTCAAGAAAAGAGTAGAAAAAAAATTATATTATTATTTTTTAATGAATTTGATCAATTCCTCCGCTTAATTGCTATACACCCTCTGAGAAAATCAAACAATACATCTCAACTAGCTTAATGGATCCCCCATTTGTTTTCATAGACCAACACAACGGTGTGACCTGCTTTCATCCTTGTTCATAATGCAAACTGAGTTCCTATCCGTGTGATTGCATAAAATGATTATATGAGCATTCATCAAACGCAATAAAGACCCAAATCTATTAAATCATAATTGACTTCTTAAAAACATTAAATGATCATTAATGAATCATATTTTTGGTTAGAAGTAATTGCGATTACATTAGATAAAAAAGATGAACATTCAATTACACAATAAAGACCCTGATACATTCAAATCCGAATCTCAAACCGACACAATGGGCATGTGCAACTCTTATGAAACTAGCATCCGAGACATCGTACGTAAAAGATATGGCTGCATGTCATCCGAACCCTTTTTGATCCAACTTCAAGACTCTCCAAACATACCGGACAACTATTGTGCGAGTTTCCTTCTTCAAACATAGCTGTTAACTTGTCCATCAAAGAAAACATCAAATTGTATTAACCATCATTGTTCATTAATTCCAACACCACCAAATCTCCTTCTGTTGTTTCATCAAGAAATTCAACTGCAACAATTTCCACCACCGCAAACAAACGAAGTGTCCTAGGCCCGTTATTTGTAGCCCTGTTGATCATCCCAAATGCAGATTGTGAAATTCTAGCCTTTACAAATTCTACAACTCCCAAAGGAACATTCATGAAGGAAAGCATATACATTCATCTTATACCATCCAGGAGACATTAAGTCCACAAGCCACACCGGAACACCATATTGTCATTTCGAAATTCCGTCTCTTCAATCAACCTTGTGTTACTATGAAAAGTGGATAAAAATGCTGATCAAAATCTAAATTTATTTGAGATGTTAAATTTATAATAAACCAAACTCCATCCTTCCAAAACCATCACATACACCATCCATTGGTGGTCCATCTCATCGATACTCAGCCGATGACTTATTGGATTGGGCACTTTACCATTAAATTTAGTGTGGTTTTTCAACAATCAACGCAATTTTGTTATCTTCCTCAATTGGATTCTTTAGATATTATTTTAAAAAATTAGAGTCATTGGATTGATGCATAGGTAATGTAAGTCAAGGTTCACCGACTCGGATTTTTGACTCGACTCAAGAGTTATTAAAGTTAACTCGGGGAGTCATAAAAATATTATTATTTTTAAATATAATAAATATTTTAAAAAAATACATATAGTATTTTGGCTCAAGTATTGTCCATTTTTTTGATAAATAAAAATATTTTACAGTATCATAACTTCAAAATAAAAAATAAATAATACAAATTACTAAGAGTAATACCATAGCTAGGTAGACGTATGTCACAGACTTAGCTTCTCCCAATGCTTAAGATCGTGCGACACTTGTGCTATTCCAGCTTATAAAAGAGTTAACCTAGCCCAACATCTAGTATTAGCCATTATGTCAAAAGAGAGCACAAGTATAACACTAAGAATATTACTTCACTATATACTCAAGGAAATGATAAATTGAGACTCTTCTTGTTATTGCACAAATGAGGGGTCATCCCCTTTATATAACCAATCAATATCCCTATATCTTATTAGACTCTCACCATTTGTTATGTATCCAACAATATGGAGTCTTCTAGAACATTCCACCACTTTCTTTTATGGATTTTTCTAGAATCCTCCTTAGAAATATCTAAAACCTTCATACTTTTAGAATTCTCTAGAACATTCCCTATATGGTTAGTCTATAATAGACTTTGACAAATCACTACGATTAGCGTACCACAACTACCACGTATAAACATATAATTTTATTTACACAATGTACAAGTGTGTTGGGCCAAAGGCCCAAACCTCGGCTTTTCATGCGAACCGTGACAACTAATTGTAAACTCTAAAAGTCCAAAAATAGAGTTTAAAAAAACTATTATCAGTATTAATATTGAAAAACCACAGTACATCTTTTCAACATAAGCATAAAAAAAATATCATCCAATCTTTAAGGTCCAAGTTTGTATAGTTAGAAGTTTAGGTATAAAGTCTAATCTTCTTACCTCTTTAACCTTAATTCTTTCAAGTTCTTTGCTATTTCTTTCTTCTAAGGTTTTGAATGCCTTTGAGAGATCATATGTTGGTGATTGTAAAAAAAAAAAAAAAAACCCCAAGCCCCCTCCCCTCCCCCCACCCCTAAAAAAATATGCAGTTTCCTATTGTGTTTTAACTTGGTTTTGGGTCATTTTAAGGTTTACAAGACTTGACTAGGTCACATGAATGGGTCAGAGTTAAATGAGTCTACCAATTTAACAACTTGACTTTGTGAGTCAAGTATAGTTCTGAGTCAACAACAGGACTAAACTCATAAGGCTTAGGAGTTTAGCCAACTTAAGGAAGTCAAGGAGTCAACTCAGGGAGTTGGCAAATTATGATGTAAATAGGGTCGTATTTGTTTAAAATATACAATTTGAAAAATAAATAAAGGAAACGAAAATGTGCAAAAAAATTAAGTTTTAAGAGTCAATTTAGGGGTTGTCTTCTTTAGATGAAAAACATAAAATTGTTTTGCCTTAAATATAACATAAACATAGATAGTTGTATAAGTTATAGCCGGTTCAAGAACTTTAATCCTTATACAAGGTTAGACAAAAAATTACATACAAAATCATCATAAGTGGAAATATAGAGCTAAGAACACACACACACACACACATATATATATATAAACCGTATTAGGGATTAATTTTACATAGCCGGTATTTAACAAAAACTATTTAGAGTCAGATCACCCATGTTGCATGGTGGTAACAAAGTTCATGCACAATTTTCTTTTCTCTTGAGAATCTGCATTACTTTTTAATGTTTTGAATTTAGCATATAAAAAATAATAATCCCTAAGCAGAAAATATATAATATATTTAGTTGTTTGATTAGGTCGGGTTTAAAGTAATATAGAGAAAGTGCCTATTGGGTTGGTAACTTTGGATCTAGTCATGGCCTGATAAACATATAGGCCCAAGCCTGATCCATGACAAAAATTGACCAAACTATAGTTGGGTTTTTTAACACAATACGCCAAATCAACTCGATTTTTGGGAGTAATTAAATAAGGTTACCAAAGACATCAAGAACATGAGCTAGACACCCAATGGAATTTGGGGGTTTAATATGGTTTGAGTAGATGACCAACACCAACACGTTTAGCAATCTAGCCGGTAGCCACTCTAAAATGCTCTATGGATTAAAAAAGAGAGCTAAATTTAGAATGTATTCCCTCTTATAGAATAAGTAAATATAAAAATATATATTTAGAAAATATGTAAATAGAGAACACTTATTTTCCTCCACTTTAACCTATAATCCAATAAATGAGTAAACCTTGAAATACTACTTCTATTATAACATGGGTTTCTTATGAGAGATAGATCAAAAGACAAAAATCAAAACCAAAACTCATATGTGTTTTGAAAAGAGAACAAAACCCATATTTTCTTGTCCTTGGATTAATAATAGAGTTTCATTAGGGGCACTGACTAAATTGTTTTTATAAAGATTTAAGTAGCTAATATTCGCCAAATTTATAGGGGGCTTTGGCAAAGAATCCAAAGTCATGCCATTGATATCGACATTCTCCAGGTTCTCTTCTTTAATCAATCTTTTCCTCTCTAACATGTATTCCATAGCTGAAACAAAATTAAAGATAAAAAATCAAAAATTAAAAAACAATCCACACATCATGGGTTTTACTTTTTACACACACACACACACACATATAGAGAATATATTTGTATAAGAAAATCAAATAAAATACAAGGGGGAATGGGGTTACCTAGAGAATAAACTTTTTTTTTACTCTTACCATTTGCAATAGAAGGAATCAATTCATGCGATAAGATATAGAAAGGGAAAGTGACGAGGGATAAGAGAGAATGAAAAGGGAGAGAGAAGGTAAAATAGGATTCGTAGGAGACGGTTTTATTTTTTTAATAAATAATTAGTAGGAGATGTTTGGAGGGGAGAAATATTATAGAAGATTTTAAAATTCCCGTGCAAGTTCGCACGGGCAATGAGTTAGAGAACATGGCTATGTTTATATCAATTCTTTGTTATGGTTGCCCAAAACTATCTCCAATTGGAGCATGTATGTGTGTGAGTGGAAGGCTGGAAACCCATCCTTGTTAGAGATTGATGCTTGGACTAGCAAATGTAATCTTATCATATAAATGGGCTAGAGAGTGTGGGTAAGGCACATATTTTTAAGTATGTGGAATAATACAAAATTTCTCTTTTTGTTTTATCTAACATTTTTTCTATTGAGTATATCCTACTAGAATCTGTCTTTCATATACATGTATACATATTAATTTGATTACAAAAAAAAAGTATACCCAACTCAACTATGAGAATTTCTCACTGCAATACACATGTTTACAAAAAGAGATGAGAAATCATCTTGAACCACCATGAGTTCCCTACATTCATCTAAAGGTATATATATATAGCAATGAGTTCAAATGTTTGGGACATTACTAGTGTTTAACTCTAGTTTTGGTCCAAAGGTTCTAATTAGTTAGATATTTTCATTAGGCAAATATCTCTATTTAGATCCTACTTAAGGGCCTGAGTTAGGAACTTTTAGTATCTTATTTCTTGCTATTTAGGTGATTACAACATAAGAATGAAACTAGTCTTCATGTTGTTCTTGTTCAATTTTCTATATTTTAGTTCATTTTCAGCTTATTGCTCTAACTAAGATGACAACATGCTTTGATAATACTTAGAAGAACTTCTAGTAAATTATGTTGAAATATGAAAATTGCATTTAAGAATATCTAGAACAGATTCTGCTAAACTTTGGTAGTATGTACAATACATATAACTGTTTTATCCACAATTATTTCCTTTTTTTTTTTTTTTCCAATCCCAATAAGGTGTGGAAATCATTTGTATTGTTGCATTTTTTAAAGGTTTAGTCATTTTCCAACCATAACCTAACTACAATAATTAATCTTATAGAATCATAAATTTCATTTGAAAAATAATAAGGTTGAACAATTGACATCCTTCTTGGCAAAGCCACTCCTATGCAAATTGACCATTCATGTTGCAAGGAACCGTCCCCCTCAAGAGTAACCCCCCATCCCCCAATAAATGTCTTTTATACGGAACTTCTGAGCTTAGTCATCATTTGTTCCATGATGCTGATTGCTAAATGAAATGCTGATGAACTATGCCCAAATCTCCAATACTTAAAGGCTTACATAGGAGTCCCAGGCATTTTGTACATCCATCCATCCATATTTTTTTGGCTTGGCCGAGATCTAACACCCTAATGGTGTTGAGAAACCATGTATTCAATAGAAACCTCCCCTTCTGTTACCAAACTGAAGTACCTTAACATCCACTAAATGGCCATTTTGACGAAAACCAATTGGTGATGGAAGAAGTACCTTAATGTTTTAAGATCGTGGGGATCATGGCAGTTAGTCCATTGTAGGCAATTTGTCATCAGAGCTCACTGGCGTAACACACATGCCCCCCTCCACCCGCCCCACACACACATGTTCTGGATTGCGGGTCCCATAACCCTAACAGAAACAACTCCTTTTATACCAAAACAGAGAAAAAAATTAGTAGACAAATCTCTAACCTAGTATGTCATGTTCCTGATAACTGGTGCCCATTAATTACCAATTATTTTCTTCAAGAGATCTGGATTAGCTGTGGGAGGGAGACTAATATTAACTACTTATGCTCTTGAAGGTTGCGTGTTCATCACAAAACCCTGTAAAGATTACTCTTTAGTTCCTATCCTTTCACATACGATTTTTTTAAAACTATACTTATTAACTCCAACCTAATTGAGAAAATAAAAATAACATATAGAATTAAATGGATAGAGAAGACCGAAAAAAAGCAAGTAGCTCACTATAGGATAAGGAGTGTCTACTTTGACATAGATAGGGTTCACAAATATAGCTTTCGAATTCGCTACCATGCCAGCCTTAACCAAATTGATATGATTTCCCTTAAGCGAATCATGACATCCCCAAATGAACATATGTAGTTCTTGCAACTACAGATGTGTTGGAGACTTTGGGCATTTGGAATGTTTTTTGTGGACATTTCGTAACATGGCGTTGTTGGCCTCGTAGTTGGCAGACTTAGAGCATCAATCAGTCCAGATGACGTAGAAGAGGTGAGTGACATCAATGAGAGTGGAGAGTTTGTTTAATGTCATACTGGATGTACTTGACAAGGTGGTCGGTGTTCCAAGAGGGACGAGGCCGGGGGGGAGACGACGTAGAACTTCCAAGGACTGTTAGGGGAGTCAGAGAGTGGAAAATTTTCAGCCAAACTATTGTTGATGATGCAGTCACGCCGATCACTTGGGCCATGCTACTCTAGTACTTATGAGGACCCATTGTCTACTTTGAATTTCTTCTATTATAATAAAAAGAAAATCAGTTGCAAATAAATAGATGCAAGAAATCCATCTTCAAAAGAGAAGACAAAGAGGAAAATATTGAAAGGGGAAAGGCAAAGAAAGGCTTAGGTGAAGAATCAGACATAGAAGAGAGGGTATAGGGGAGAAAAATGAAATGTCGAGGAGACGAAAGGATTATTACGTGTAAAGAATTAATTTTAAAAAATTAGAAGAAAAAAAATCGTGAAAGCGACAACGTGGCATCTCATTTGGTTGCCAGCTAGAGGCTTGAAAGTTTGCTAATTTCTAGGGTTTGATTAAGTTAGCTTTGGTTGAAGACGAAGACATATAGATGGGAAAAGAGTTAGAAAGTTGAAAGATAGATGAGAGGAAGAACAAGGATTACGAGGAGTTTGAGAGATAAAAAGACCCGATAGCAGAGGATGTCATTGTGGGAAACAAAGAGGGGGTGAGAAATGTATAAATTTGTGTTTTAGAAAAAAAGGAAAAATAAGAAGTTGTCCACATAAGCAACTCCTGGATAAGAGAGAAAAGGGCTTGAGGCTTTTGTTTTAGTATAATTATATTAGATTAAATTAACATATGTTGGATTAAGATATGTATATCCTTTTTAAAAAGAATATAAATATATTATAGTATGGATTTTGAACTTACAACCTCCTAGTTCCTTACCCCAAAAAAAGCCTCCTAGTTGTCTCCTTAGTACTCTAACCAACTAAACATAAAATCATTTATAGAGATATGTCCTTAAGAAAAGATTAATATATCAAGTTGTGAGATGAAGATTGAAATTCCGAAATGTGATCCTAGATGGGAGGTGAATAGGATCTTAACCAACTCCTTTTTTTAGTTTGTTTAACTATTAAAATCACTTTTGATTTATATAGAAAATAACTTAAATTACATCAAGGTTATTAGTAAGTAAATCAAATTAGATTTTTTTCTAAGTTCTTAAGTGATTTACTTAATTCTCCTTAATTTACTTAAGTCCACACAAGAGTATGACTTAAGTAAATTAACAAGCGAATACTACTTACCACATGGTTCTGTCATTACTTATAGTTTCCTATAACAGAGTGAGAACAGGGCAATTAGTTTCACTTTAGAGTTGTTAAAGGGATAAACAATGCAAAGTAAAGATTTTCAAGAATCACACCACAAGACAATAAATTTATAGCGGTTCGGCACTCCGGGGCTACGTCCACTCTCAACCGGTTCACCCTCAAGCTTATTAATTTTTATAAATAGTTCTAATCAACTATTACAGAAAAATTAACTAAATCTGAATTCACTTATAAGTTCTAGAGAATTAACTCCCTTGTAAGTATGCTCCCAATGTATCCAGTGGGTGCACTTCGTCTAATGACTCCAATGGACTAGAAACACTTGATTCTAGCAAGTGTAAAGGGAGGTTGTGACAAAGGCTATGAACTTCGTTTGAATTGTTGGAATTTCTTCCAATGCAAGTTGCCTCCTTGTAAGTTAATGTGACTATAAAACCAACCCTTTATTGGAGAGACTTAGGATATGACTATTGGGTTAGCTTTCCTAGCTTCCAAAATATGTAACTAGATGTTTGGAAAGCTATCACACTCTACCTTGGCATGAATTTTCCTACAAGATTGTTCCAATGTAAAAGGTTAAGAATATTTGACTTGTTTGGTTCATAGAGGGTTCTTTCTTCATGAATTTGACTAAGTAATCATTCACACACATATCCAAGCTATTGGGGCTTAATCCCCTATTTATAGAGTCTCAAAATATCACTCAAGAAGTCATCAATTGCTCTTTTCAAACGATAAAAAATAGAGCTATTCGGAAAGAGATATATACATTTTTTTTCCAATTTTGGGCATTTGGACCGCTCCAAATTTTTTGGAGCACTCAAAATTGGATTGATCCAAAAAGTTTAGAACACTCTTTAAGATTTTCTAAGTTTTATTTTCAAAAATATCTCATCAAGACTATCGTTATGAGTACTTACAGGCCTTGAATAGACATCATGACCAAAAGTTATGATCGTTTGAAGTTGAGTCATTTTTTCTTTTCAGCACTTTTTATTTTACTTATTTTTTGTAAATTTGGTTCATAATTGGTCCAACATTTGTGAGGCATTTTCTAGAATTTTGATGGATCAATTTTAAGTCATTCTAAGTCCACCTAAGATTAGGTCCACACCCGAACACCTCATTACCACTTACCAATATTTTTACCTTTGGAATTCATTTGTTGGCATCTTGAGAACATGCGGCTTCTTGAAATCTTCAATATAGCTTGTCTCTTGTTGCATGTGATCTTTTAGACTTTTTAACTTGAAGCTTCTTGCAACATGTATTGGACTTACATCTTTACAAATTATATACTTAGTCAAATATAATGACCACACACATTACATGTATTTACAAGTTTTGGAATGAAATTGACAATACATACAAAATTCCTAACAAAAATTATAATAATTTGCTTAACAATATAATAATAATGTTGACTATATTATACATAACCTAAATGGATAAAATTTTTGTCTGATTGAATCAAGTTATATACAAATTCAATCACATTATAACTGAATCCATTTTAATTGGATTGGATCTTAATCAGATCCAACCATGGTAAATCTGCTCCGGATTTGGTAGGACAACTTAGAAAGTGGCTAAAATTGGAATGACATCAGGGCCGACACATCAGTGCCAAAACGTGAAAAAATCCCAAAAAGTGCATCACTTTTTCGGCGCTAATGTATCAGCTCTAATGTCATTCCAACCTTAGGCACTGTTTAAGTTGTCGTACCAAATCCTGGCTCTGGTAAATCATATCAAATTCAGACCAGATTTAGATCAATTTCAGATCCGTTGACAACCATAGTTAAGTAGGGATGTCCAAGGACAGGCCAGGTCTAATAGCTTTTGATGAAACCAATTTCGACTGAGCTATGTATGCAGCATGGGTTTGGGCTTGATATAAGGCCTATTAAATAAATGGGTTGATCTTCTCTTGAGCTTAACAAGTTGTTCTCTGAAAGAAGATAATCTGTTGCACCCAAAAATCTGGCATCAGATTGAAAGAAGAGTCCTTAAATTTTAAATAAGTTGGTTAAAACGAACCGCTTACTATTTGATGTTGTAAATCTTTGGCAGAGTTTTTGGTATGGATAAAGCATGGGGGATAATGCATTCTCTCCTACGACTGGGTGTCTTGAAAAGATATGAGAACTTGTCTTTGCAGGGTTAGAGAAACAATGTAAGATCATCAAGTGTCAAGCTCCAATTTCTTTGCTTCGAATTGAAACCATATTTATGGTTCTGCACAATGAGAGCCTTACCGTGTTAGGCCCAAACCCTGCCAAGAATAAGTAAACGAGAGGGCCTGAGATTGAAATTAAAATTTGTTTAAGCCCAACCCATTTATTTAATGGGCCCTCTTATTTTTTTACCCAACCTACTGTCCATAAAAGTGCAGCCCACACCCAATCTACATAGGGCAGCCCTAAAAGCCCATTGAGTTAGCTTCAGCCCATTAACTCACTTAGAAGCCTAGAGGGAGGATTAGCTAACTCCACTTATAGTTTATTAATTTTATGTAGCCTAACTAAACCAAAGTACTAGGATTCCCGGATCCTAGATTTAATATAATATAACGAGGGAAAGTTGACTAAAATGGTTTGATCATAACAACAAAGGCCAATGATTTCACCATTTAGAAGGATTGATGTGTTGCAAGTTGAAGGCTAATGGAGGGGCCAAACCAAAAATAATTGCAGTTGATTTAGTGAGGAAAGACGTGAGTGCTTGTGATATAATGAAAGATATGAACTAGAAAGAGTGAAATGAGAGAATAGGATTTGTGTAGCCAAACCCAAATATTGAGATAAGGATTTGTTTTGAGTAGTATGTTGGAAGCCCTAGTAAATTGATTTTTCTCTTTAGATAATTCATAATCTCTGATCTTCCTCTAATATGGGTGAGTCTTGTACTGTCTCACCTAATCCAATGCTTCAATTTTGTACTAACATGAATTTGTGATTTATGCCTGAATGTCTTAACTTGAGAATTTTGTAAATTCTTTGTCAAAAATTGATCTTGTGATTATTTGTTAATATGCTTATAGTTTGTTGCTTTTGTGCTAATAATCTTGTGTTGTTTCTAATAGGTGAGGAATAGAGCACCAGTATGCCCTTGGAGTCCTCCCCCTCTTTGTTGTATCTATTAATCCAATAATTTCAATTAATTCATTATTTGTGCAATCTTTAAAGTCAAGTAATTTTAACTTAATAAAATCAAAACTGAGCAATCCAGGACATAGAATTATTGTTATTGTGTTTCTTCAAGATAATTGAGGTTTCCCACAAGATTGTGCAAGGAAGCGTGCCAAGTTACCTTTGAGATACAACTAAGCTTGGAATCAACTCATTATCTCTCTAAAGGCTTGCATTGTCTGACAGAGACATATGATATCTCCATTTATAACTTATTACCCTTTTAGAGTCGGGTATCCAAAACATCCATTAAAACTTATCCAAAATTTTTGAAGACTTTGGTAGAATTTCCCCTTATCAAGTTGTTTAACATATGTGAAAACCGAGTCAAGAAAACAACAGTAACACCATCAACTAATTAAAGGTTCCCCTATAAAAACACATTTGGATTAAGGTGATTTTCTAACTTAATGATGCAAAGAAAGGCTCCTCAAAGGAGGTGTTGATTCAAGGGTTGTAATGGGTTTTGTGTCTTTCAACACATTACACCCCCCCTAAAAAAAACAAGGAGAGAAAGGTCTTCAAAGACTACCTTTTCTCCTTCTTCTTTCTTTTCTATTTTCAATTTCATTCTCTGTTTTAAGCCCAATTCATTGTCTTAGTCGCATTTAGGTTTCAAACCCATTTCTTTATGTTATATAGTGATGATGGGCTCCACTCTCATCTCACTAACCACTTATCATGTTTCCAATTCATGGTGGACATCAATCAAGCCTTATTTTGGAAACTAGGGCTTTCACAAGCCGAAACATGGGCTTTGTACAGGTTAGCTTGTGCAACAAGCTTCATTCTAGATATTTTGGACCATTCGTGACTTAGCCCAACTCAATTGTTGATTGGGTTTAATTACGATCTCATGTTTGACGAGCCTTAGTCGCGAGAGTGGCTTATCCACGACTGACTGCGCTTCAATCGCCATCCAATACAATCCATGGTTCCCATTCCGGGACCGGACTTGTTAGTCACGATCTGAACCAGCAACACTTAGTCACAGTCCTTAGATCGATTCTATCTAATTCATTCGTGGACCAAATGTCTTAGGTTCAATCACAAATCAGTCCCGTAACAAACCCATCAATCGCAACTAACTTGGATTCCACGAAAACTCATCTGAATTGTTGAAAATGAATCTTGCGATACCTAATGTGATTCTGTAATGATATACATGTGCAAAGTATAAAGTACACCTAAAGCACCCTTATATCCAAGCCTTTGCCTGGACCCATGCATATTTGGGGTGCACAGCACCTCATTGTGCCATTGCAACATGTGGGAACGTTCTCTCAAATACATAAGATGGGGATGAGTGATATCTTATATATTGCTTTGGTTTTTTGGTTCCCAACTGCTGTGAGACTAAAGAATGGAAAGAAATTTTTTGTTTAAACAAAAACAGATCTTTGGTAACGATGAAAAACACCACCGTTTTCCAACATTCTTCTCAACTAAGACTACATGGACTTTGTCCTCTAACTTGGATGATTTAATAGCATTCAATGAATCCTCTAGGGGACAAACATCAACCGATCAATGCAACCTTGGTAGAATTGCTGCCCATGGGGGAGCCGGGATTTGGTACAATAACTTAGAAAGTGCCTAAAGTTGGAATGACATTAGGGCTGACACATCAGTGCCAAAAAAGTGACATACACTTTTTTAGGATGTTTTTCACTTTTTGGCACTGATGTGTCAGCCCTGTTGTCATTCCAACTTTAGCCACTCTCTAAGTTGTCCTACCAAATCCGGAACACCCCTGGGGTTTGAAACCTCAACCTCTCCCTTTGGAAATGTTGTCCTGTGTCATCTCTCCTATAGAATAT
>JAOXJP010149356.1:0-13154 GCA_025762735.1 Platanus orientalis | reverse complement strand
CAATTGACAGATGCCAAACATGTACAGAGGGTGCCCACATCTGTTGCATCAACCTCAATCCGTTCCCTGTGTCAAGCATTATAGGGGTGTCAAGAAGCACTCAGGGTAATTTGTGTAAAAATACTAGGTTTATACATTACAATGAGTCTCATAATGTGTTGAAGGGACCCCGAGATGCTTTTTCCAGCCCCTGTATTGCCTGACACGAGGAGAGAGATGTGGAGGATCTGATTATAGAAATATTAATTAACAAACAAATAATGGAGGTAATGAAAAGGCTAAACTACACCTTCTCAAGTTAGGAAATATGAAAGATTTTGACTTCCGTAAGTCTTTGTCTGTTTGCAAAGATTTTGACAGAAACTTGAAGAAAGTGTGTGAAAATTACATTTTTCTTGGTAGAAAGTTATGTTTCACAATTGTAAAAGGATCTCCTACACTCTATTTGTCTGTTCCTCCCTATCTTCACAGACAAATGTAAGTATAGGAGATCATTTTCCAATTGTGAAACATAACTTTTTCCAAAAAAAAATATTTTCTCACATTTTCTTCAATTTTCCATTAAAATCTTTGCAAACAGACATAAGAAAATGCTAATTTGGGGAAAATATGTTGATGTGTTAGAGTTGAAGTTGCATTATGATTGGCTCTGGAATGTAGGAATGGTGATGGCGTTTCATAGAAACAGATCTAAAAGGCAACCTCATAAGTTCCAAGTAAGGAATATAAATTTTATACTTTGCCTTACTGAGCTGGTGTTTGCAGCATTGGTGTCTAATATAGGCTATGACAACTTAACAATGGTGGCATGGGAGGAACCAAGAGAGTAAAAGCTATCAAGAATATGGGCTGACTATATTACTTGATCCCTAAATGGTGCGAGTGAAATTTGATAAGCAAAACATTGAATTTAGTTAATTAATTAATACAATTAGGCAGCCAATGATTGTAATCATCTGACTTGTGCTCGTCTTTAAGAGATTTAGAAATTATATGGTGAATGACCAAAGAAATCCTCGTAGGATAGATGGTTGTAGTCCCCTGCTTTAGCTGACTCTTAGCATTTGAGATCTTTTACAGATGGTGGTTTTGGAAACTCCATTGCCATGGAGATTTTGTTTTAGAAGATTAGGTGAGGACGCCGGAGCATAGGCTAAAGATGTATTGTTCTTTTTTATGAAGGACAATATTCGACAAGCCACACCAGAAACCAACCATCTTCTAAAAGAACATCGAGAAGCCTTTAACACCACCACAAGCGGTTAGGACTGGATTCAGTCCCTTCCACAATAAGTCTTATCACTCTCAGCTCTATTCTTGCATTTCAATTTGTTATTTCTGTATTCTATGATTTGTGCACGATTTTGTAAACAACAAATGTTTATTTTATACAAGTAAAGAAATTGAAAATAAAATAAATAGAATGACTTACTTAATTGGATGAATTGAAAAACCCGAACGGAAAACCCAATTATTATCGCCAGCAATAAAGGAAGTCCTTTTAAAACCAATAAGTAGTGCCCTCCCCACAAATGCAATGGCCTGTTTTCTAATTCCTAAATATATATGCAACACAATTGATAAACATCAAAGGAACTTCTGGTGGAGTCAAAAGGCCCAAGAACACAGAATCCACTGGTTGAGTTGGAAATAGATGAGAAGCTCTAAAGCTAATGGATGAATGAGATTTAGAGATCTTCACTTAATAAATCTGGCCCTTCTCGCTAAGCAGTGTTAGAGGCTCGTAGCAAATCCATCATCTCTATGGGCGAGACTATTAAAATCCATCTATTTTCCCCGCCACCATATTCTGAAGCAGAAACAAACATGTATAGCTTCATGGGGTTGGAGGAGCATTCTTCAAGGACGTGATGTTTGTTGCCATTGGATAGTGGGAAATGGCGAAGACATTAACATCTGAGAGGATTCCTGGGCTCCATACCTTCCTCAAGGTAGACTTTGATTCCCACCACTCCCAGAGTGTCAAATAACCAAGGTTAGTGAGTTACTAGACACTTGCACAAACAGCTGGAATCTTGAACCTGTTGAGAACTTCATTGAGAATCGGGAGAAAGAGGCTATTCTTAGCATCCCCTTGACCCATAGGAATTCATCAGACCATTCTGTTTGGAAGTCTCACCCCTAAGGAAAATTCTCAGTTAAACAAGCCTCTAAGATCCTAGTAGAGCCCACCCCCAACCAAATCAGCAGTCTCGAACACAAATATGAAAAACCATTTGGTCACTGGTTGTCCCCCATAAAATCCAAGTTTTCATATGGAAAGCCTGTCATGAGGCTTTGGCGATAAAGGCAACTCTCCATCATCGTATTCCCCAAGTCAATCCTATATGTCCAGTGTGCGATGAAGACAAAGAAACTTTCTTCCATTGCCTAGTATCCTGCTCAAAAGTAAAAAGAATATGGGAAAAAAGTTGATCTCACAATATCAATGCCAAATAATATGCCTTTATCATTTTATGATTGGCTACTACTATAGTAAATCACTGATGGGGATCCAAGCTAGAGAGAAGGACTTCCCTCCAGAAAATTGTCATGTTATGTTGGCTCATCTGGAAGGCTAGAAACCAGTTGGTATTTAAAGGATGCTCCTCTTAATTTATTTCGTTTGTGGTCTTCTTTCAACTCTGAAGTGCAGGGAAATGATCCAAAGCCACATGATGATTGAGTCTAATGTTCACTCATTTTTTACCCTTGGTTTTTTTTTTTAAATGGCAGCCGCCTAAAGTGGGCTGGATGAAAATTAATGTGGATGCAACTTCTCCTTTAGATAGGTCAGTTAGGGCTATCGCCCACGTTCCTGATGGATCGTGGGCAGGTTCTAGTATAAAAAGAGACCATTGGTAGGAAGCTTTTGTTGCAGAAATGGAAGCTATATTAGCGGGTCTTCAATTGGCGATTTATCTAAGAGTTTCCCATATTATTTTGGAATCAGATTCAGCTAACGCAGTGACAACGGTTAACGGAAAGTTTATTTATAGTCCTTTGAATGTTAGGCATATCTTTTTAGATTGTAAAGCTTTAATTCAACATTGTTCTTCTCTGGTTGTACGTCATGTAAAAGACAGCATAATGGCAAGGCCCATGATCTGGCACATTGATGCCAAAGGGACTCTAATCTGTCTCTTGGTTGTTACATGTGGTTCCTCCTCGGAAAATCATCTGGTTCTTCTTCTTAGTTGTTAATATATATGAAATTACCCACACACAAAAAAAACAAAAAAAAATTTGTTTCACTTCAATGCATGTTATATGTCATGTGAACCCAAAACACATGTTTGGAATGCACTCTCGAGTGAAATATTCGGATTGAGTTCGTATTTCAGGTCGATTTTAAATCAAGATAAAAAGGGCACTCAGGTCTGAGGGTGTCTTTGGCATACAATTCTGGATTGCAATATAACGTTAGATCGTAATCTGAGATCAAAATGCTTTCGTTCAATATACAATCTGAACTAAAAATTTCTGATCAAATCCGTGTTTTAAGTTCTTTTTTTTTTTTTTTGGGTAAGCGAAAATTATATATAAATTATAAGGGGGGTTGCTTAAGAGCAACCTCATCAAAATACTACGAGTCCCTTAACCAGTAGGGAGGTACAAAATGTCATGCCTTTCAATAAGAAGACATAGCTCCATGCTTGGCTAACATGTCTGCCACATAATTAGCACTACGCCTAACAAGGGAAAGAGAAAATACACAAAGGAGTAAGAAGTAAACAGTCATGGATAAGAGAGCTAATAGACCACGGAGCAACTCCATCCAGGTTTACGAGAAGGTCTAAGAGTCACCCTTTAGCACCACACTACAAAGCCCCAAAGAACGGGTTGTCGATAAAGAAAAAAGAAAGTTGCGTAGCATTCGGCAAAGAAGGCTGAATCCGCTTTGCAACTATCAGAGGCTGTGAACAAAAAAGAACCCCTCCAATCACGGATCACAACTCCAACATCTCCAGATCTGGATGATTGACAAAAAGAACCATCAAGGTTGAGTTTTACACACTCAAACACTAGGAAGGACCAAACGAGGCTGGCATTCCGCACATCCGATGACAAAAAGGCATCCGGTCTAATATGGGACTCATGCAATATCCTGAAAGCAACAAAAGAAGAATTAGGGAAAATAATGGTATGTTTTAAAAAATTGCCTTGTTACGAGCTTTCCAGATGTTCCAAGCAAAGATGGCTATAGTGCTAAGGATATTGATTTTATTATGTTTAGACAACCCAGTCATATTATACCAAGACTTGATCCAATCCAAAAACACAGGAGTATCATCCATCAAGGTTCTGAGAGATAAAGAGGAGGCATACCAAACCGGGGCAACACACATGCATTTAATTAAACTATGCATGGTAGATTCTTTATCCTCTTTACATAAAGGGTATAATTCAATAACATATATTTTCCTATAAGTTACGTTAGCCTTAATAGGGAGAGCCTCTTTACATGCACGCCATAAGAAGTGTTTGACCTTAGGAAGGGCATTAAGCAACCAAATTAAATTCCAAGGGAAAGAAAGGTTCAGATCTTGGATAGTAGAGGTTTGAGGATGGGGCTTCATGGGGGTAGGATTCAAAGATAGGAAATAAGCAGACTTCACTGAAAACCCTCATTTCTTATCCACGGTTCAAATCAGCTCATCCTTAGAGGAAAGGTGCGGAAGGTGAATTCTTTTTATGGTTTTTGCATCAGTCGAGAAAACCATATGCAATATATGCCCCAAATTCCAAGCTCTAACATCATTATCAATCAGATGAAAGACTTTATGAACTCTGGGGGGAGACTGGGAGATGGGATTGAGCTTGTAGCCATTTGTAGTTAGGATCTAGGAGTCCTTTTGCAGCATTTGAATTTATGGAGAAATCCTACCCTTTTTGGAAGCCCAAGATGAAGAAATCTCAAGGGAAGAGGGTTAATGGAAGATGCCCATAGTAGAAGAATGTTTAGGGTCTCTTCATTTTTAATTTTGATCGTGTAATAAGGCTCTTTTGTAGCCATAGAGTAGGAGTTAATATTTAACCATGTTTATGGGGGTATTTAGGGTAGTTTCTTTTCGTTTTATGCAAATAATAGGGGGAGAATTTAAGGTTGGTCGTGTGACCCAAACAAGGGGGTATTTTAGGTAGTTTACTTCTAAATTTTAAAAGGGGATTTAAAAACCCTACTTGATGTAAGGAGAGAGACAATTTTTGAGTTTTAGAGAATGAAATAGAGATCGTGAATTGGTCCTAGGGTGGGTTCTTCTCTGTTAAAAACCTTCTTTTTCTTTCTTATATCTCTATCAACCTTCTTCCAATATCCTAAATCTTCTTCTGCTTATTTTCTTCCTCTATAATTTTTCTTCACATTCAAATACTTTTTTTTTCCTACAATACTTTTGCAGCAGAAACGATAGACAGTGTTTGACGATATTCCATATATCTCTCTCATCTTTCATCATTTTGTCAAGAAATCTTGCAGGGACCTTCCTAGGCCCTAGATGACCCAAATAGGAAGGGTAGTCATCAGCTACAATCACTTCCTATGAAATAGGAGAGGCTGACAGTACTCACAGGCGTCACTTTTCTGGACAACAATTTTTGGGCAATTTTTAATCTCGTTTGGAGCAATCTTCGGGACTTTTTTTATGTTGATTTCAAGAGGTCTTTGGGTCACCTATAAGGGGTAAACACTGCAGGTTCAGATTCCTTGTCTACGTGAAGTTACAGATTAATTTTATTGTGATTTACTATTCCGCTGCTACAGTGCCGCTAAAGTAATTTTGTATTTGACATATCACATAGTTGTTAATTAAATAGATAGAGGTCTTCAAACTTTTTGAAATTTTAAAGAAAATACCCTAAGAACCTGCTTGAGATAATCCTAGAGTTTGGAAACTTTTTGACGCAATGTCAAGGGTGTTTTAGTAATTTTCTAACTTTTAGGAAATTTACAGATTTGCCCCTAGGTCTGAATTTTCCAGATTATATCCTTGGATAGTTGTTTGATTCTTGGAGATTGTTTATACTATTCGGCACTTAGTTCCGCATCATTATGAACTCTAGGGGGAGACTGGGAGATGGGATTGAGCTTGTAGCCATTTGTAGTCAGGATCCAGGGACCTTTCAAATGTCAATATTTTTTACCGAATCCACTTGCAAGCAAAACCCTTTAGCTAGCAGATCTCTACCCTTCATGATAATCTTTCAGACCCATGAGGAGTTGTTGAACCATCTCACATTCATGAGAGTATTCCAAGGAAAATAGAATGATTTAAGGAGACATGCCTATAGACTATCTAGATTTTGGGAGAGTCTCCAAGCTTGCCTGGCCAAAATAGCTAAATTAAAACGATGGAGATCCCTATAACCCATTCCCTCTTCCCCTTTGTTTTTTTGCATAATATCCCAAGTAACCCAATTTATTTTTTTGTCATTGGTACCACTCCACCAAAATTTACGTTGGCATGATTTCATAGCTTTGCAAATAGATTTTGGAATTAAAAAACATGTCATCGTATAGGAGGTGATGGTGGCAACCACTAATTTTAAGAGAAATTCTTTACCTGCTTGGGATACAAGCTTACCTTTCCACCATTAGATTTTGTGATTTTCTCTCTCCTCAATGTAAAAGAATAGGGAAATTTTGTATCTACCGATACAAGAGGGTAAACCTAAATACTTACTCGCATCCTGACTTTGTTTGATCTTAAGGAAACCAAGCACAATTCTTTTAAATTGCCTAAGAGTGTTTTGGCTAAAAAACACTTCAGATTTCTCCTAATTAATGGTTTGACCAGACGCCTCACTGAATTTCTCAATGAAGGATTTGATTTCATTGATTTCACTAAGGGAGACCTTTGAAAAGATATAACAGTCATCAATGAAGAAAAGGTGGGATATAAGAGGGTTGGTGTGGTTGATTTTGATGCCTAAAATCTTTTGGTTATTTTTCAATTTGAGCAACCCCGCAAAAAGACCTTCCACACATAAGAGAAAGAGGAAAGGGGACAACGGATCTCCTTGACAAAGACCCCTAGAGGGGATAGTCTCAGAGCTAGGGGAGCCATTAATAAGGACACAACATGCTAATAATCATATCCCTCCATATTGACACAACATGCTAATCTTTATAATAATCAACATGCTACTAATCTTGATAGCCATTTGACGGTTATTTGACTTTTCCTTTTTTAATAGGTGAGGGATTTCATGGGCAATAATGGTGTTATCTGTAATTTGACACCCCTTAACAAAAGCACTTTGGTGGGCAGAGATGATTTCAAAGAAGACCTCCTTTAACCAATTGGACATAGTTTTGGCATTGATTTTGTAGAAGGCATTACAAAGGTTGATGGGTTTGAAATCAAAGATAGCCTCAAGGCATTTAATTTTTGGAATTAGAGCGATGAAGGTCTGGTTACTGGACGAGATGAAACTACAGCTAGAGAAAATAATTCTTGACAACTCCAATGACATCCTCCCCCATAATTTCCCAATACTCTTGGAAAAAACCAGCTTGAAACCCATCCGGCCCAGGGGCCTTAAATTTTCCCATTTGAAAAACAGTTCTTTTAGTTTCCTCACTACTAAACTCTCTCTCCAAAAAAGCTTTACTCATCCGAAAGAGAAAAATAAGAATTTTCTATTATACTTTGAATTTGGGACGTGGAAGGATGATTAGAGGTAAACAGGGAGGAAAAATAATCTTTAGCTCAGTTTTGGATATTGGTTTGACTGATAACCCACCTACCATCCCTATCTTTGATGGAGAGAATCTTACTTCTAGACCTCATAATGATAGTGGACATATGAGAGAATTTTGAGTTCTTATCTCCCCGCTTGAGCCAATTGGCTCTAGACTTTTGGGCCCACATAATCTCATCTCTATGGATATAGTTGTCAAGAGTAGTTTCCTCCTTTCTAATGGCTTTCAAAACTTCCTCATGAGGCTGAAGAATGTGCAGTTTCTCTAATTTGTCTTTACTCCCTTTAATGTTCTCACCAATTCTACAAAAAACCTTTTTTTTCAAGCCCTGAAGGACAGAGGAAGAGTCTCAATACAGTCCTTGAAGTTCGTAATACTTTTAGAGTTAGAGTTAAGGCTCCAAACAAATTGAATATGATCTCTACAATTAGGGTGACTGGTCCAAGCCCATTTGAATCTGAAGGGGAGAGGGAGGAAGCTTTGAGTCGGATTTGTGTCTAATATCAAGCAACTGTGTTCAGACCCTTGCATAATCATGTTTTCCACTCTCGCAATGGGGAAAGAGTCTTTCCACTCATTGGCTATAACTCTATCCAAACGCTCCTTTATATACCTAGCCCCACTTTGTTTGTTAACCCAAGTAAAGTGGGAACCATGGTGTCCCTGATCCATAAGCTTGCCCATGTCCAGGATTCTGCGAGCCCTCCTTAGGAAACTATTAGGGATTCTAGATTCCCCATCTTATCATCCCTCTCCCATAAGCAATTCTAGTTCCCTATACAAAGGAGGGGACCATCAGTATATCTAATATTAGAGATGATGAGGTCATAGAAAATGTGCCTAAGTCCTTGGAAGGTTCACCATAAACCAAAATTGCTCTCCAAATAAACTTAGGTTCAGCCACACGAATTGCAATGAACCTATTACTCAAATCAGAAACCCTAAGTTGAATATCCTTTCTCTAGAGAATGACAAGGCCTCCTGAAAGACCAGTGGTAACAACCGCTTTAATATTCCACCCCTTGCGAATACCAGCCTTGTGTAACAAGTCCTTAGCACTACACTTAGTTTCTGAAAGAAAAATGATTTGCGGGTTTCTAGACTTTAGCATAGCCCTTAGTATTCTAGCAATCATGACTTTTTCGATTTCCTGATAATTCCAATCAGAGATCTTCATAGGTCACCAATGTGCTGTTCTAGGATAGACACCGAAACCCTTTTAGAGTGAAGGACTAGACAAGCTAGAGAGGAGAATAGAAGCTGCGAAATGGGAACTTTAGATTTGTGAAGATCATAGAGCTTATTCAAGAAAAATTCATCATCCTTAAGTTGGCATGCTTCACCACGAGCTACCATGAACCAAGATTTAGCAAATATACCCATCATGGTATGTCTAACCAATTCGGGAAGTGGAAGAATGGAAAGATGGAGGGATTGGCTTATGAGCCAAACACTGGAGGGGATGGTGATCCACTTAATTAAGATATAATGGATGGTCATATGGCTTAAAGTGGGACCGAAAGTCTGTCGAACAAAAATTGGAATGTTTGAAACATGAAAACCCTTTGAGCCCCAAAGTGAAAATTTCAATCCTTGTGAAAAGAGTTAGTATTTGGTAAGGCTATATATTGAAAATGTAAAAGCTTTCCATATATGGTGTCTCAGTAACCAGAAGAGATAATATGAGGGGTGGATGGGTGGGTCCAAACTGGTCAAGCTAAGACCAGTTGTCTTTTTCCTGTGATTATATAGTTTTCTCTAGCTCAATTGAGTGATGAATTTAACCGTATATAAATAAACATTACTATCATAAGAAATTTGAGAGCTAAGAGGAATAAATACCTGAACAACAGTGAAAGGATAATCATTGCATGACGTATAGGATTTTACCTCAACCAGTGCTTCCATGCAACGAGCAACTACTTTCGGGGAAGGAGAGACAAACGATTCCTCTCTGCTCCTTTTTTGTGGGGTAGAGGGAACGTCGAAATATATCTCACTATGTTCCAAGAGTTAGCCACCTGAATAGGTCTTTTTTTTATAAATATATGTTGGCTTTCTGTTCGCTATTCTGCTTACGAGATAAGTTCTTGGCTAAAGGATATTTTTTGATCAGTCCTCTTCTGGTCTGGAACTTCAATAGCATCAGCATGGATTCCACGTTTGATAGGGACCAGCTTGGAATTTGACAAACTATTCGTATCATATTGGATAACTCACTCCTTGTTGGTTGCGAACTGCTCTTCTGGGTGAGACCCTACCCTCATCGGTTCAACCTAGGTTGGTTGGACCATAAGTTTATAGTCTGACGAGCCCTCAGACACTTGGGCAAGCTCATTTGACTTGTCTTGTGATTCATGCAAGTTCAGAGGGAGGTTAGGTGAAACAATGGCTCCTTTACTAGTCAAATGCCAAAAATTACCCTACTTCTCATACCTGACTGGCAGTAATGGGATATATAATACCATCCTCACATTTGAGGGTGAAAGCTTGGATGAGGAGCTTTGTAACATTAATGGCAATCTGTACACGATGGAAGCAAAGTTCGCTGTGGTCCATTGATGTAGAACAGACGCCACAAGCAGTTTTGTGAGTTACACACAAGAAGGGCAAAAAGCTCTAGTAGAAATCATGAGCCCCGAGAACAGAATTGCGTGAAATTTGGTGAGCTTAAGCGAAATTTTGCGAGGATCAAAACTCATGCTTTGCCATGAGCACCACCACTTTTCGCATAAATTCCTTCTGTAAGGTCCTCAAATCAATGTTTTTGTTATTTTTAGTAATTTTCCTTTTCGCTATAACTTTCTATTTAGAAGTCAGAATAAGATCCCGTTTATTCTAGGATGTTTCTTAGTCATAGTAGTATTTGATTTTGTTAGTATCTCAATTTTTCTATTTTTGGTAAAATTTACCAAACTAGCCTAATTCTGTGTCTAACATGAATTAGGGTTTCTTTTCTCTATTTAAAGCATTGTAGCCTTCAAGGCAATTCAGTTTTCTCAACTAATATAAGTTTCAGAGTGAGTTTCTCTTCCTTGGTGAAGTTTAGGGTTTTTCCCAACAAAGGAGAATGATGTGTTCTTCTCTTTGATATTTCGTTGCGTCAGTTGGTATCAGAGCCTAGTCAGCAAGCCTGGGTTCGATGGTTAACTCAAAAAACGATGGCAACCTTTCTGGCGATGGTGCTCGTGAGGGAGTGGCTCTTTCGAGAGGCGACTTTGAAAATTTTCAATGAGACAACCAGCAAGTATTGCATGATTTGTAGATAGTGATCACTAGGTTAATGTTGGAAGTTACTCAGCTTCTTAGAGACGATAGGAATCACGATGGTCATCAAGCTATCATGATCGTATTTCGAATCAATAAAATAGGCAATGAGTCTATGAAGAACCGTCCAGTGAAGAAGAGTAAGTCGAAGGAGATAATCATGGACGAAGAGGCCAAGGATTTAGAGGTCATGGTGGCTATGGAGGCCAAGACTTTAGGGGATATGGTGGTCAAGGAGATCAAAGCGAATATCGGATGAAGATGGACCTGCCTAGTTTTGATGGTCATCTTCACATCGAAGATTTCCTTGATTAGCAGGCTGGTGTGGAAAAGTTCTTTGATAGCATGGTGGTTCAAGAAGAGAAGAATGTCAAACTAGTAGCCTATAAGTTAACTGGGGAAGCATCTGCCTGGTGGGAGCAGACTTGACTTAATCGCATAAGATAAGGAAAAGCACCAATGCGATCATGGTTGAAGATGAAGCGCATGCTGTGGGCTAGATTTTTACCACCAGACTATGAGTAGATGCTTTTCCAACAATATCAAAACTATTGGAAAAGCACCAGTGTGATTGATGTGGAGTGCCTAGGCATCATTCAAACCAGTGTCCACGAAGGAGGACGGTGAAACTAGTGAAGGGCAACGAGGTTGATGAGGAAGAGCAAACAAAGGGTGACAAAGTAGAGGATGATAACCATGGTGTGACCGAGCAAATGATAGAGATCTCCCCTCACACTCTCTTGTGGTAAGGAGATTATTGTTAGCACCAAAGCAAGAGGGACACCCATAGAGGCATAGTATTTTCAAAACTAGATGCACTATCAACCAGAAGGTCTATGATGTCATCATTGATAGTGACAACACCAAGAATATTGTGTCTCAAGCCATTATTTAAAAACTTTGCATGAAGACAGAGAAGCACCCCTCGTCGTATGGCATTGGGTGGATCAAGAAAGGCGTTCAATCAAAGATAACACGTATTTGTCGTTTCTCTTTCTCTATTGACAAAACTTATCTTGATAAAATTGTGTGCGATGTGGTGGAGACCGATGCTTGCCTCATGATCTTGTGAAGACCATAGCAACCTAATGTTGATGCCACGCATAGGGGTCGAGATAATGTTTATATATTCAACAAATGGGGACAAAAAATTATTCTAGTACCTCTTAAGGGGAACGATTCACCCGAAACTTCAAAAGTGGAGGGTAAGTTTTTTCTCCTTTCTAGAAACAAAGACTTTAGAGCAGAAGTGGAAGAAATATGAGAGATTCATGTATTAGTCGTGCAAGGAGTGGTGCAGGCAGACTCCGTTAAGATTCTAGAGAAATTGCGATAAATGCTTGATGAGTTTAAAGAGATCACTCTAGAAGAATTACCTCATGGTTTACCTCCAATGTGGGACATACAACACCACATTGACTTGGTACCAGATTTCAACCTGCCTAATCTCCCACACTACCAGATGAGTCCGAAAGAGAGTCAAATTTTATAGGAGCAGGTGGATGATCTTATGCAAAATGGACTGATTCAGGAAAGCATGAGTCCTTGTGTTGCACACGCTCTGTTGACTCTAAAGAAAGATAGTAGCTAGCGTAGGTGCGTAGATAACCGAGCCATCAACAAAATAATAGTCAAATACAAGTTTCCTATACCGTGGCTAGAGAACATGTTAGATATGCTAAATGGATTAAAGATTTTTACAAAGTTGGACCTGCAGAATGGGTACCACCAAATTCATGTGAAGCCTAGAGATGAATGGAAGACTGCGTTCAAAACTAAAGAGGGTCTATATGAGCGGTTGGTGATGCCTTTCGAACTATCCAATGCTCTGAGTACCTTCATGAGGCTGATGAATTAGGTATTGAAATCCATTCATTGGCAAATTTGTCATTGTTTACTTTTATGACATCCTAATATATAGTCGGACTGAGGATGAACATATGGCACACTTGAGGCAGGTTCTAACAGTATTATAAGAAAATAAACTATATCTCAATCTAAAGAAGTGTAATTTCATGATAGACAGTTTATTGTTTTTAGGGTTTGTAGTGAGTGTTGATATCATTCGAGTTGATGAAGAGAATGTGAGAGCAATTCGTGAATGGCCAACTCCTAAAACAGTGAGTGAAGTTCGCAACTTCCATGGCATAGCAACTTTCTATAGGAGGTTTGTTAAGAATTT
>JAOXJP010149345.1:0-13154 GCA_025762735.1 Platanus orientalis | reverse complement strand
GGGGTGGTGGGGCCCATGACAAGTGTGTTGTGGTGGTGAAGAGGTGAAAGGGGTGGTGGGGCCCATGGGAATATGTGGTGGTGGTGAGGAGGTGCAAGGAGTGTATGGGTAAGGACACTGGTCCTTAGGGTCTCTACCCCTCATTTGGAATATTCCAAATGAGGGGTACAGGATTAAAAAATAGTTCGAGGGGTATTTTGTGAAAATGTCAGGTTGTGAAAAATGGCAATGATTACTTTTTTGGATTTTTTCCTTTACTTTATGGGTTTTCTTTTTGGGTTTTATGACTTTGAATGTTTCAAGGTTTATGAGTTTTTGTATCTCCCAGATATTTTGGTCACAACACAACTGCCAGAATTGGATTTGGAGTAGGGTAAGCGGGTCAAAATTGACTCTAAATGGCCCCAGAATGACTCGTACATGTGAGGAGTAAAATGGTAAAGTTAGATTTTAAAATCTTGATATAAAATATGGCCTTTTGATTTTTTGAGACACAGGCTTTAATTGTTCATGAATCCGACACCTGAGTAAAAAAAAAACTATGTTTGAAACCTTGAATTGTCCCGGACTATATTTCCTATGGACTTGAGACAAGTTTTTCCTGGATTTGGAGTGGAAATAATGGAGATCATGATTGTCTGGGTTTTAGAACTATGAGTCCACAGGACCTGATAGGTAGACAGTCTGATTCCCATTGAATTCTCGAGAGATTTTCGAAGGAAGGTCACTTGACCAAAAAATACACCCTAGATTTGTGAAGAACTAGGCCATCAGGCTATGCTAAGTCTGTTGATGGACTTATCTATCAGGTTGTTTATCGAAGATCTCAAAAAATTTGAGAAAATGAGCTTAACCTTGAGGGATTTGGACTCCTAGGGAGTTCTCGGAGGTTTACCGAGTGTTCATGGCTGATAGAAGTGGTTCTACTATAATTTGGGGAAGAATGGGGTGATTAGGGGACATTAGGTCCCTTGGGGATCCTGATGTGGCTTTTCTAGAGAGATCTTAGTCCTGCGAAGATGGGGCCACTCACTAACTGAGTTTCTGATCTATGATGGGGCTCCAGGGGCTTACCGAGGGTCTAATTTTTTTAGAGAAATAGTGTATTTTAGGGTATGAGGGTAAAATGGTAATTTCTTTAGTCTTTTGTGCTTCATAAGTCCTGAGAAAATGGGTCAAATAACCTAAAGTTAAGGTTTTTAGAGGTATAGAGGTAAAATGGTAATTTGCCATACGTTTGGTGCTTTAATGTGGGAATGCTTATAAAAGTTGGAAAATTCAAGATGGCTTCATTTATGGAAGGAATTTTGAACAGTTCGGGAGAAAATGAGTCTAATAGGCCTTAATTGGGATTTCTGAGGGTATATGGGTAAAATGGTAATATATCAGCCTTTTGATGCTTCAATGTGAGAAGGCTTATGTAGGTTGAAAAATTGAAGATGGCTTTACTGTTGGAGGATTTATGAAGGCTGAGGAGTCCTGGAGAAAATGAGTCCTATATGCTAAATTTGGGTTTTTTAAAGGTATGTGGGTAAAATGATAATTTGCCAACCTTTGGTTGCTTTAGTGTGGGAAGGCTTGTGATGGTTGAAAAATTAAAAGTGAAATAGAGCTGATGGTTTGAAGCTTGGACCCTAGTAGTCTAAAGGATTTCTTTTGGAGAAATTAGGGTTTAATCTGATTGATCCTTGGGTGAAGTTTGGACATTGACATTGCATTTGCGACCAGAGTATCATTTAAGAACGTCCAACTATCTGGGGTTCAGGGGAGTTTAGTATTTGACTTTGTCTCTTGCTGTAATGAACCCATCTGACTCCATTAATTAGCCTGAGTCAAAATTTGGGTACTGACAATGTGAAATTTAAAGGGGAAAATGATTTCTACTTCATATGGTTGATGTTTTTCTTGATTTTCACACACTTGAGATTCTTTTTCACATCATTATTGCTAGTTGGTAGTCTGTACTTGATTTAATTGGTTCTAATTTTTGTTGGTCATTCTATTTCATATGTTAGTTGGTCATTAATGCTATTATTGTGCTTCCCTCTTGATTATATCCACTTAAATTTAATTTGATGAGCTTCACATTAGTATTATTACATTTACATGACTTGTTTGGGACTCTTACCTTATTGATGATTTTGGAAAGCTAGAAGTGGAATTCTGAATACTTTGTTTTGGTGTGAGTATGAGCTATTACCTTTCGTTTGGTTTTAAACATGGGTTTTACATGGTCTCACATATATGTGTTTACTACATGGACATCTCTTGCATGGTATTGTTACATAGGTACATACTACTTGATATATGCATGGATTTCAAAGCATCATTCCAAATCCAAGGATTTTTTTGACCCAATCACTGGGAGACATTAATAGGTAAAGACGGCACTAGTTGCCCACTAACCCTTGATTCATTGGGAGATTTTTGTGGGCTAACCCTTGATGCCCTAAGAGATTTTTGTGGGCTAATCCTTGATGCATTGGAGGATTTTTATGGGCTATACTGGTCTTATAACCCATTTCAGGTACCCAATTACTAATAGGTGAAGACGACATTAGTTGCCCACCACCCTTTGATGCTCGGGGGATTTTTGCTTGCTAACCCTTAATGCCTTGGAGGATTTTTTCGAGCTAACCCTTGATGCCCTAGGGGATTTTTATGGGTTATATTGGTCTTATGACCCCATTTTTGAACTCTATCACCAGGTGGCATTAATAGGTGTAGATGATACCAATTGTCCATCATTTTATTTGAAATTTTAGATTTGTTAGAGACCCTACATGGATTATGTGATTTTAGTTTTGTTAGAGACCCTACATGGGTTATGAGATTTCAGTTTTGTCGGAGACCCTACATGGGTTTTATGATTTCAGATTTGTCAGAGTCTCTATTGTTAGAATAGGTGTCCTGACAAAGCCATCATAGACACTTTTTATAGTATTTATTTGTTTGAAATTTATAATAAAATGCTTTGTTCCATCATCACATGTGTATAATTTTATTTATGGGTAATTGTTTGATCTCATGAGATGAGATAGGTGGTCCTGAAGTAACATAGTAGGATGTCAGACACAGATTATATGTGGAGAAATTTGATCGTTTAATTCTTGTAGGCCTAAAACCTTCCAGCTATGAGTGATGCTGGGCACATCACTTAAAATGTTGTTATGTGTAGAGTAACCATAAGATGGAGTGATGTAATCTCAATCACTGGAATAAGACTCTAAATTTACATGTAGATGCACAATTCAAATGAATTAAGGGGATCCATAATAGACATATTTAGTAAAACTTTATTGTTAGAATAAATAATGTTCATAACATATAGACTAATCCTTTGACCTAAGGAACTTGTGACTCTCTAAGTTATTCAAGTTGATTATTTTGAGCAGCCAACCAGTGATGCCTAATTGGTGGTTATATCATGGGTAGCTTGGATATTTGACTTGATACTTGAGAAAATACAAGTGTCCAACAAGGAATCCACTGCCCTTATAATAGGGAGAAATATTCAGTCTAGGATTAACATAAATTGATTAGACATAGAAATTTGGACCTAGTGTTTTGATAAAGTGTTTTTCAAAATTATATTAAATAAATAAATACATATTTTGGAGAATCATTTATTAAGAAATATTTTTAATGTCTAATGCATCCATTAACATCCTAGAGATAATTTACCAATGGCCAAAAGGGTTTGACAGTGACTAGTTTATTGTCCTGGGGGTCATTGAGGGATATTGCACAGTGGAAGGATGTTTTTGTGAAAATGTTTATGAGGAAGGGCCTCAATGTTATATTCTTTCCTTAGGAGTTCAATTGCAACATGTGGCAAGGATTGTTGCAATTAATGGAGTGTTTGGTTGTAATTAATAAATAGTTATGGTCCTTGTTGCAGTTTTGACTCAATTAAGGATAGTTAGCCCTACAAGCTTAAGGATAAGAATCCCATAAGGATCCCACACTCTATAGGGTTTATTTTACCTCTCATAAACTCTATAAATTGAGTTACCCACGTTCAGATAATCTCCTGTAACAATTTTGGAAGTGGGAGAGGTGCAGAGAACTTTAGAGTAAGTGTGGAGACTTTGGAGACTAGGTCAAATTGGATTCTTATGTCCAGTTGATGGATTGAGATAATTCTAAACTTCCTTAATATTTAGATGTCATATATTCATATGATGATCATGAAAAATCCTATTATGATATATATGTTGATCAATGAAATTTATTAATTTTTACGTTCAAGAAGGGTAATAATCCAACACATCTATGGTGTCTGATTAATCTTATAATATGTATTTTTCCCAAATTTTGAAAGATTCTGAATTAAGGGTTGAGATTTGCCAACACTTGATATGATGAAACTTGACAATCAAACACTCTATTTCAAGGTTTTGAATTGTTTTGGATGCATCGATGATGAAAGATTGATCATTCAGGGTGTATTTTGGTCATATTTTAAAAGATTCCAAATCGAGGGTAAGAATATGTCGAAGCTTGATATGATGGAATTTGGCAATCAAACACTTTATTTCAATGTTTTAAACTATTTCAGACTCATCCATGATACCCGTTTGGTTGTCTAATGCTTGTATGACAAGATTCAAAGGTTCACCTTTGATGAGGGGTAAAATTATAATTTTCAATGCTGATGTAATTGAAAATGGGACAACCATTTAAAAAATTATGAGATTGGAAGGAAAGGTAGGAAAATAAAGAAGGTGGGTCCCGTGAAGATCTTAGGAAAAATTTGAGGGTCTAGAGTGTTAAATTAGGAAATAATGGGAATAGCTTAAATAATTTTGAGGTTATCTAACCACCTCGGTTTTCCTAGGATGCCTAAGGTCCATTCTAGAGAGTTAGTATAACACCCTGCACCAAGACACACATTACTGTACACATGTCACACTTAAAATGCTAACACATGTCACATAAGTTTTGTATATACATAGGACCAATAAAATGTTGATATGTTAATCTGATCATTGACACAACTTTAGAAAGACACCAATGAAAATGTAGAAACAATCTAAGAGTAAAACTTTTACCTTTAGACATACATAAAAGTTTAAAGTCTTACGCAACAAACAGAAAGTGAAACAGACACCAAACGAAAAAGTTAAAGACAATTTACTAAATAGGGAAAAAATAGTCAAAGACATGACAATTTCTTAATTTGTCTTTAACGGATGACATAATTTTGTAAGTCAATATATATCAATCCCGTATAAATCACCCTACAAATAATATATGTTTGGAAAGATCTATGATTCTAATTTCCAATGCGACAAACGGTAAGTGAATTGAAATTTTCTAGAAGAAGTTCTGACAATTTTCCTAAAAAGTATCTATGTCGTCTAGTATATTATGAATTAATAGATTTTGAGGTAATTTTAAAAATACACCAATAAAAATATAGAACGAATTAGAGAGCAAGCCTTATTGATTTGGAAAGCTCTTGAAGTCTAGTTTCTAATAAAAAAACGGTGAGTGAATCTGAGTTTTGTAGAGAAAGTTATGACCGTTTTCCCATTAAGTGTTTCTACTGGAAGAATTTTGGCGGGATGACATTATCAAAGCAGAAAATTCAGTACAATCGCACTTTTTAAAAAATTTTAAAGTTTTTTTCACTAGAGACCTACCTAAACATGAAATTAAAAAGTATAGTTATTATTTAGGTTTATAAAAATATAAAGACTCATAAGAAATATGATCTTTTGAAGAAGTTTTGTAAAAGTAAGGATTTTGAAGAGAAAGGAAGAGAAAAAGCTATGTTTTGCAAAGATTTAATGATTTTTTTGAATAACAAAGCTTGGAAAGAATTTTACATCAACTAAGAGGTATGAAACAATAAACTAATTTCGTTTTTGATTGCTATAAGTTCCTAGAACTGATCCAAATTATTTTGTAAAGAACTATCATGTTTTTAATGAATTTACAACTGTTCTTCACTAATTTTGAATTGTTTTGAAAGAAATTAAATTATTTCATAAATTCTAATTTTAGATTTATATTCTACATGTTAATGATTGATTTGTTACAAGTTGTAATCCGATTTAAAGTTTCAAATTCAATAATTTTAAAGAGATATTTTTCTGTTTTAAAAAGCACAAATACTTTTAGTTTTGATAATTGTTTTCATAGGATCATAGTAACCATTGTCTTAATTTGTAAAGAACTATATATATTATATGATTGATTGATGATCTGAATGTTTTATGTTATTTATGATTGTAGTACAAATCGATTGTTTCATAGTTCTGTGTTTAGGAGGATCAAACATCTAGAGTTTAAAATGCTATGAATTTGCTTATATTTTGATATTGTTTGTTATATGTTTTGTACTGCAATTGTAATTGTTGATTGTTTTCTGTTATAGTATTATTATAAGTCATCCTTTGTCATCAAGGGAGATGAAAAATGATACTCATCACGCCTGGTTGATGGTATGAACTATACTGAACTCTTCTCACCGGAGGTTAAATGATGTGATTGGACTTTTCTCACCAGAAACTAAATGGTGTGATTGGACTCTTCTCATCGGAGACTAAATGGTGTGACTAGACTTTTCTAACATGGGTTTAAATGGTGTGACTGACCCTTTTTACTGGGGATTAAATGGTGTAATTGTTATTTGTATTGGCTTATAGAACAACGAATCTGTCTTAAAATTGTTATCTCAGTATTGTTATTTCAGTATTATAAATGTGTGCACAACACTATAAAATATGAAAATACTTAAATCAAATAAACAAAAATACTTATTTGACTCAGATGATCAAACCTTCACTTAATTAAATCAAGGCTAGTGTTTAACATTATGTCCTTAAGACAGATTCATCCCTCACACTAGTGTTAACAATTAATTCAGACGTCTGCCTTCCAAGATACAATGATCTTCCACACATAGAAGTAGTACTACAACTTTTTTTGGCGAACCAACTTGTGTTGTACTTCTCTTACACTAATACTGACACATATGTACTATAAGACACTAAACCCTTGACTGAAAATTGAATGCATGAAATGATGGAGGGACCTCTTATTTATAGATTTTTTGTGTATGTTCGGAACAAGTATAAGGACACAACCTTTGATTCCGTATAGTCACCAATGACCAATAGTTGCAATCTAATAGCCACCTACACATCTATATAGAATGAACATGTGTAAAAAGGAATGATTTAAGAGATCCTTACATGTTCGTACAAAATGAAAATGTGTCAATTGGTGTGATTTAATAGCTACATGTGTGTTTATTCAGCTCAACAGTTTCCAAGGGTATAGCTGTAAAACCGTACAAATAATCACATCCCCACAAGGGCAAAACTATAAAACTTGTTCAAAAGGACATGTCCCCACAGGTGCAACCGATTATGGGAGAGAGCAAAAAGAAAAAAAATATATATATAGTAGTAAAAAATTATATTTGTTTTTTTCTTATTGACCCGACTCAACCCGGACTGTTCGGTTTGGCATGCGCACGTGTGTGTTTAAATATAGGCCCAACCCATGTTGGCTATGTCCTCCCCCATCTACAAAACAACAGTGTCCCTTGGGGCCCAAACTTATGTTCAACGTTACTGTATATGAAAACACAAATTTTTGGGCTAATCCATGTGGGACTTCAAATTTCACACTTTAACAAGTTTTACCAGTGATCAACTAGGCACATTTGGAGGCAATTTCTCATTCACCTATTGACGGTTTTGAGCATCCAACAATATGGTATTGTTCTCCTCATTGAAATGAAAACAAACCCCTATGGACCCACCTTAAACGACATGTGGGTCCCACTTTTATTTTAAATCAAACATAGCTACTCGATCAGATTTTACACAGAAAATCTAGGTGTTTTCAAAACCGTTTCCAACAGTCGACACATCAGCGCCGAAAAAGTGATATACACTTTTTGGGGGTGTTTTTTATTTTTCAGCACTGATGTGTTCACCACTGGTGCAAGGGGACCTTAGACGTTTTTTAAGGGGCGCACCAAATCCTGAGGGATACTTAGCACACAGAGATGTGGTAAAAACTCAGCACACAGAGATGTGGTAAAAACTGGGTTGAAGTTTAAATAAAGCCCATATTTCTTTTCACGGAGTGTGGTTGCCAATCAAGTGAACACTTTTCAACAGTAGAGGATCCTTTGGGATTTGTTTCCTATCTTCCGGACTACCGTTCTGCATTTGAGGCAGGAAAACTTCTTTCTATTTGGGATTCTTTAGCTTTCCACGTGATCCTCTCCACGTTTTTAATGTTCAGCATATTTCAGTGGTTGACACTTGACACGTGGTGAACAAATAATAAAAGTAAAAGATGTTCAGTTTGTTAATTTTTTTCTCTACATGGACCACCTAAATTTGCTGAACGATAACTGAATTTTAACAATTGGAACGGGTAATGACTCCTTTAGCTTCACAGAATGACTAAAATGTCCTCCTCCTTACTCGAACGGAAATGGTATATCACAATTTAATTCAACAAAGCCTATTGTCCCAAGTCTCAATTATTTGGGTCAGTTAGATGAATCTCTTTTTCCATTCCTATAGCATCATATTAATTCTTATATCACAAACATTCATGATTTTCTCACTACTTCAACCCAAGTTACTTTCTATTTTATTTATTATTATTATTTTTTTTAACACCATCAACTTGCACCATCTCACTCCCCTCACTGGAAACAACTATTGGTCACTCTCACACATGAACAAATAAATGGATTGAGTTGAATCTAGGTTATTAGATTCACTAGTAAAGAAACATATCATGAATTGTGAATTGAATGTGAATCAAGTCAAATTGGCAAACTTATGGTAAACTAAAACATGCTGAAGACCAGTTACATGAATTATACGAAAAAAAAAAAAAAAAAAGAACATACACAAGAACATTCATTCTACAAACATGCAAAGAAGAGCACAAGAGAATTACTGACATGATGAATCTTAAAGCATTTAAAAAATACATACTACGCAACATGAAAGTGTACCAACACATATTGAAACAATTCAAGATTAAACCACACACTAGTATTCATATTCTTAATCAAGATGAATAAGATGATATGTTAAAGACTAGTGGCTGGGTGTCTAATTCAAATGGAACACTGTACTCCAAATTTCCATACCCTGTTGAAGTTGAAGTTAAACCAGTCTCCCATGGTCTTGATAAATCAGTTATGACCTCATCCTCATGATGATTTATTTTAGTTGGTAAAATGATTGAAGACATTCTCAATCCTTCAAGCTCTCTTGCAACTTCTTTCATTGTGGGCCTTTTCTTTCCATTCAAGTTCAAGCACCTCTTTGCAAGGCTTGCAACTGCCTCAAGCTCTTCTTTTTGACCCTCCATAACTTGAACATCAAGAATCTCAAAGAGACGGTTCTCTTCTATGGATTGAACAAAATGTGTGACTAAGTTTCTCCATTCTTGTGACCCAATTAAAGAAATTGGTTTCTCTCTTGTTAAGAGCTCTACAAGAACGACTCCAAAGCTGTAAACATCACTCTTATCTGTGAATTGGTTTGATTGAAAGTACTCCGGGTCTAAGTATCCCAATGTCCCTTGTACTACTGTAGTTATGTGAGTTTTGTCAATTGGGACTGACCTAGAAGTTCCAAAGTCTGAAACTTTGGCTCTATAATTATCATCTAAAAGTATGTTCATAGACTTGACATCTCTACGATAGATTGGCATAGAAGCTGATGAATGCAAGTAAGCAAGGGCACCTGCAACTTCTATAGTGATTCTCAAACAATTGTCCCATGACATTGGAAATTCCTCACTGTGGTGATGAATATGATGAAAAAGGGTTTTATTGGAGATGAATTCATAAACTAGTAAAGGAACTTTTGTCTCCAAACAACAACCTAACAATTTAACCACATTTCTATGGTTAATCTGGGAAAGTATGACAACCTCATTAATGAACTGCTCGACTTGACCTTCTTCAACTGTTTTAGGCTTTTTAATCGCTACAATTTTCCCATCTGCTAACATACCTTTGTACACAGTACCTTGTCCTCCCTGACCAAGAATCCTATTCTCATTATAATTGTCAGTTGCCTTTTCCAACTCTCCTGCACTGAAAATTTTTGTTTTCTCAACACTACCTTCCGTTGAAGAGATTTGTTGTTTCAATAAGAGACCACCATTTAATTTGAAAAAATTCTCCTTGATTTTTTTGTTCCTTCTTTTCTGTAGTACTCGATATAACCACATGCTAGCAAGGAGTAGAAACAATAGCCCCACGCCTAAGCTGATACCTGTAGAACCATGAAAGTTGAATTGTCCTATTATCATCCAAAACAAGTAAAAGAATGTATTTAGTAAAACAAAGTAGGTGCATAAACTAGTTGATTTGACTGAAGTTCTATCTTCTCAATCGTGACTTATATCATCTCCATTTGAAATGAAGAGACTTTGTTCCAGTTCCAATCAATACATGACACAAAGCCGAAGAAGGTGTAATTCAGTATGTATCATGATATAGGGGGTATTTAAGTACATATGCAATGGACGAGTGCATACAGTTCACCCTCGACTTGTGTGTGGGTGCAAGATGTGGAACATAAGTCATTGGAGATGATAAAGAGTAGCATAAATGGAACCATATCCCCTGTATCACTCGTACTGTGTTCCACAAGACACAAGGGGTGGGGCCTCCATGCAAAAAGTGTATGGACCCCAACCCCTTGTGTCTTGTGGAACAAGTGAAACACAGTAAGCGTGATACAAGGGATATGGTTCCACAATAAGTAGCATGAGAGCTCCAATCAAGAATGGAAAGTACACTAGTAAGGAGTTAGGTGGGTGGCAAAGAATTCTATGGTTAGCAACAATGCACATTTATGGTTATGAGGTGCTAATAGAGGTTGTAATTACAACCATATCTGTAAATAAGTTCATGTAGTTTAATGACAAGTGAGTATATGTACTTAATTATGTAATTGAATCTTTGTTAGGGAATAGTAGGGTACTGGTTGTTTGCTGTTGCTTGATTATTGGAAAATTTAAGAATATATTTTCATCATAGAAAAAATAAAAGAAATGGAGAGAAAACAAAACATAAAATTTAAATAAAAGTGGTGATTTAAAGATTTTTTGGTTATTTGGAAGAGCATAGAAAATTAAAGAGAATTATTGTTATGTATAATGATAAATTATGACTATTATTATGATTTATACTTGTTTTATTACTGTTACCATTATCCTTACAAGTATATTATTAAAAAATTGATCAATATGCATGTGATCCATCACTTAATCTATTTCCTTTATCCGAACTCTAAAAAAAATGAGATCAATTTGGTTTGGACGAATTTCAATTGTGTGTTGTGTATGCCTGAATTTGCCAGCGCGGATTTGGTGTGCCTCCTTAACGAACACCTAAGGTCTGCCACATCCAGGGACTGACACACAGCATCGAAAAAGTGAATTACACTTGTGGGAGGGGTGATTTTCACTTTTTGGTGCTACGTGTCCACCCCTGCCAGGTGGACCTTAGGTGTTAGTTAAGGGGGCATACCAAATCCTAGGGATGCATTTGCACATGTATGCCGACATTGTGAACAAATCTTGCTATTATAAATGAGCTTAGGACCATGCTTTAGAGTCTAGATCCATCGGCAATGTGAACATAGTAGTTACTCTGGCTGTGCACGAAGTTTCTTCTGCAGTCATTAACTTTTAATGTGAGACGACTATCTACAATAATCAACATATGTAAAAATAGAAAATTGGGGGAGGGGCTAAATTTTGTTGTCTATGTGTCATAATGTAGGTAACCACAGCACATTAAAGGTAATTTAACAGTTGTAGAGAATTCGGAGTATTGGTCGTATAATTGTAGAGAACACAAACATTTAATTCAATATAATTAAAGGTTTCTTCTTAAGATAATCCTGTTAAAGAACTGATTTGGATTCAAGTCTTGTTTTAACATTAATTTAATGCTCTTATGATTTTAGAAGGAGTTTTACTATTCGTTTGATGTTTTTGAAAAACTCTAAAGTATTTTTTCTTTGAACCAGTTAACTCTTAGTAAATTAATATGATAAATAATCTTATCTTAATTCATTTTCAAGTAATTTAAAAATGTAACTAGATGATTGTTCTTCCAACTTGCTCAGGTTAAATTACTAATCTATGAGCTTAAAAATTTAATCAAATTCAAGCATTTAATTAATTTAATTTTCTTACTAAAATGAATTAGATGGAATTTAAGCACCTCTTAATGAAAAGAAAAGAAACTTTGGAAGAATCTACTTTCTAATAATAATAATAATAATAATCATCATCATCATCATCATCATCATTTTTATCATCATCATCATCACCACCACCACGTGTAACATTCCATTTTTATTTGTCATCATCATCATCATCACCACCACCATCACGTGTGACATTGCATTTTTAGTCTTTATCTCATATTATATGCTCCTAGAAGAGCAAAAAGATCTTTCAAGGGATTTAATTTTGTTTGTTCTCTTACTTACCGTTTAAAACATTTTACATTCAACAACAAACTTTTGTTCTCTTAAATTGGAAAAAGAAAGTAAACGGTTTCATAGTCATTTCAAAAATTTTAAACATTTTAAATTCATTTATTTGTTACATAAAATTTTCTTTGCTAAATTAGCCAGCTAATTTTAAATGAAGAATGATAGACCTTAAAGACATTTTCCTTTGAAAATATCTTAATCTAAGTCAACTCACTTAGACTAGATATTAAGATAATAACCTCACAGACGTTAAGAGAGAGAGAGAGAGAGAGAGAGAGATTTATTATATTTACTTATGTTAACTTGTTGAGAGTACTTCAATCGTACCCATAGTTACAATTTGTCCTATTTAGTTTGTCTATCTACATCTTACCCAAGACATCAAAAATTTAATGCGAATCACTCCCTTAAAAATTTAAACAACATTTCTATCGCCCCTGGTTGGAATGTAAGGGGACCACTAAGTGTCATAAATCACTTATTTATTTATTTATTTTATGGGTGTTACGTTAAAACTTTAATTATCCACAAAATAAAAAAAATAAAAACAAAATGGAGAAGGGTGAAATCGTATGCGCCACGCCCCCTGATGGGACACTCGGGGGCGGAATCAATTCACTTTTTGGAGGTTTTTGA